>PVJI01001782.1:0-166712 GCA_004026765.1 Micronycteris hirsuta | reverse complement strand
CTGCCCCCCCCCCGCCCTCCCCGTGGACACGTTCGCTCCACACAGGGGGCACATCAGCTCCAGGAGCCATGACTCCAGCCTGCTGCTGCTGTGTTCCCGCACCCAGCACGGAGCGGTGCTGCCCAGGGCAGGTGCTCGGCAACATTTGTGGGAGGACAGCAAGACCCCCGCACACTGGTGCACACCCAGCTCTGAACTGTGCCGCTACCCGCTGGGCCCCTGCGGCGGGAGACCTGGCCGCAGGCCCCCGCCTGCTCTCCCTGTCCGTGCCCAGGCGGGCACCCAGCCTCCGTGCTGGCCTCACCATCCCCTCCCTGCCCGCTGCCTGCAGCACCCCAGGCCTCCAGGCCACTCTCCAACCTGGGCTGGGCAGCCGTGATGCACTGGTTCCTCTCAACCCACTGAAGGTGTGCAAGGGCCATCATCCACTAATGCCCGCATTTTACATGAAGGACTTGTGTTGTAGAACACAAATTTGAGCTTGGTCAAGGTTATTACCCTGCTGTCAAAGACCCCCTCACCAGGGCTTCCTGTGCAGCATGCATCTCCGGGACTTGGAAAGAGGGGGCACTCCACACAGGACCAAAGGCATCCAATTCACGTAAAGGTGGGAGCTGTCCGTGGATGCCTCAGTTTCCTCATCTGTAAAATGGGAGAATAACAGTATGTCCCTGATAGAGTTAGTGTATCAAATGAGTGGCTACATATAAAACATGGGGCACAGCCCGGTCCACTGTGGTGGCTGTCCTCGTCCTCAGCTGCACTAAAAGGGGGGCTGCAAGCTGCAGTTCCGCCCTGTGGCCAGGATGGCTGTGAAGTCACATACCTGGTCACTTCCCTCCTTTCGTAAAAATCTCTCCATGGCTCCCCAGTGCCCTCAGGCACAGGCCTTGGAGAGCTGGCTCCTGCTGACCATGACAACCTCCTCCAGCAGCCCAGCCCGCCACACCCACCAATCTCATCCGAGAGGATGGTGACTTGTCAGCCCCGAAGACAGCTGGTCCCTAAATTTGCTCACAGCCGTGGGAGGAGTTTGCACAGCAAGGATCAGAACCTGCCCTGGGTGGCATCCTCCGGTTCAAAGGTAAAGTGCAAAGGACAAGCTCTGAAAGGAGCAGCAGCCCAGACCACTGCTCCAGCAAAGGCTGCCTGAAGGTGCCTGCCGCCACTCTCCGAAGACCGCCTTACCTCCTTCCACATGATCATTTCTCAGAGGATAAGGTGGCCCTGTGAGCCCTACTCAGAGTCATCACCCGCAGTTCCAGCTACCTGTACTTGGTATTCACCACAGAAGCACAAAAACCTTCTAAGACAGTGAAACTGATCTGATGGGCGGGGGCGGGGAGCGCAGAGAATATAATAGAAAACCGTCATAAGAGCTAAGGAGTAAAATATTACCCTAATTAAGCAGGGGGGAGGAGTTAATGTGCTAAGGTTAAAACGTGCATGGTTTTCCCTTCACTTCTTTTTCTTTTTGCAAAGTGTGTTCTCGTGCGTTTCATGATGACTGATGGGATATATTCTGGGCTTTCAGAGCAAGAAAAGTCATCAGGGTTTCATTTGTTATGTTTATGCCAATGGAAATAAATCTCGGCCGTCGCCGGAGAAGGTTGCTCTCACTCCGAGGGCGTCTGGGGAATGCGGCGGGCGCATCCCTGGCCCGCAGGCAGAACCGACTGGGAGCGAGACACACTTTGGCTTATTGATCTCAGCGCTTCTTCATTACGCCGGTGGAGCTTCAGATCAATCACCGGGCCCACGGAAACAGAACCGATTTTTTCTTAGAAAATCAATTAAACTGAATATTTTTTTTTTTACAGAATGGAGTCGGCACTGTCGTGGGTGTGCAGGTTCACGATCTTCCGGCAGTTTCTCTCCCTGGGCTGCCTCATCAGGACCCAGGGCAAGAGAGAATTCTCAGGGAAAACAGAGCGCCCAGCTCCGCCCCCGAAACCCTGGCTGGACACTCCAGCCTTGCTCGAAAGCTCGGGCGTTGGCCTGATCCTATGGGCAAAGCTTGTCTGCGTGCCTCCTCTTGGGCTAGAATGTGGAACTGAAACTTCTTGGAAAGCGCTGATGGATGTCTGAAGATCCTCATTCTGAAAGCAGAAGGAAGCTCCGTGGGCATAAAGGTAATACATGGCCAGGCTGCAGCTGCTCCGCTTGCCACAGCATGCGCCTCTTTCTCCCCCGGGCCGCAGAGGAGCGGCGGGAGGCTCTCGGGGACACCGGACTCAGGCTTCAGAACAACAACAGGAGGAAGCCGAAGCCTGGAGCCTTGGCCGACTGGCCACACACATTTGGGCGTTTTCAGTTCACAGATATTCAAGCAAATCCCCACCATGCCAGAGGGAGCAAGCGGGTGGGGGTTGGGCAGCATGCCACAGCACCCCCAAATCCCAATCCTTAGCCAGCAGAGGCTGACATGACCCCTGTTCCTTTTGCTTTAGTTTTCTTGCCACTGTCTTCCAGTCTGGCATGATCCCAGATGGCATCCATAAAAATAAAAAAAATAAAAAAAGAAATTCTCCTTCCACTTATAGAATCTCTATGGAGAAAACTCCCACTGACAAGGGGACGTGGCGTGGAGCCCAGCAGGACAGCCGAGCTGAAAGCCCTCCAGCACCGCCAAACAGAAGGAATTACATGTTCCTGGTGGGACGTCGTAAATAACAAAGCTGTAATTCCATAGAGGGGCCTGGTGATGACATTTCGAAATCTCCCTTAGCTTTGTTCTGGCGGTTCCTGTCATCAGGGTACCAGGCAAATCGCAGCCTAGATTTATGGCCACTTGGGAGGGTCTCTTACGGAGCCTGTTCCCTGTCCTCTGTCTCCTGTCTTCAGCTGGTCTTTAAGTAATTCGGGTGTTCCACCTGGGTCTCTGAGCCCCGGGGGCAGATGGCACCCGACTCGGACCTGGAGGGTTCAGATTTGCCTCAGTCTCTGTGAGTTCTGCAGTTTCTGTCTTCTTTTTCCCCCTCTGTGTTTGAAAGATTCCAAGTTGATCAGGAAAGCCGGGGTGAAGTACGAAGCCTGGCCCTGTCTGCAAGGCCAAAAGAATCAGAAAGGTCCCCAAACTAATCTAAAGCGGCAGACTGACCTCCTGGAGACCAACAGCCACCTGAAAATGGAGCATGGAGCCGGCCACCTGTCCCCTTGGGTATGGACAGCAGAGGGGTGGGGTCCAGGGGTATTGGGGCAACATGCTTTGTTTTGGGCAAGAGGAGGGTTAGAAACGGTGCCGAGTTTGAGGGCCAAATGGAGGGTTTTCAGATCCAGTGGCACGAGGGAAAATTCTTCTTCTAAGACCACGTTTTGGCCTGTGAGAATTCACGGGATGTGATGCAAGCCTCAGCGAAGTGGTGACTGACCTACCAAAGGACATGCTCTGAACCTCTCAGAAATTCCACGTGGCTTCACAGCAGGCCCTGAAGTCCAAGACTTTGGGAAACAGCAAAGCGAGAACAGCAGCATGGCCACGATCAATGACGTGGAAACGAGAGAGCACATGTTGTCGTCTGTTGGGACATTTTTACTTGGAGACCAGAGCTCCAGATTCCTCCCACTCGAGACGGACCCCACAGGACGTTAACAGGCCCCTGAGGCCAGGCCCCCCTCGAGGGAGAGGCTAAGGAAGAGGAGGAGGGCCTGGCCTCAGGGCGCCTTAGGGCGGAGACAGGCACTAAACAAGCACACGTGGCCCTGACGTCAGCGCCAGGAGCACAGGCAGGTGTCAGCGCGTTCGCTGCCGAATCTCCCGGGTCCAGAAGGCAGCCTGCACGGGGCACTCAGTCAAGTCCAGACTGGAGTGTCGATACCGTGTATGTTTAGGTATGTCAGATGGTAATGGGTGATGTCTGTGCTGTGAAGAACCCTAAGACTAAAACGTAAGGGTCCCACAGGTGCCAAGCTTACGTATCCTTGACTCTGGCAGGGGACCAGATTTACAGCTCATCCAACCCTCGCACACCATTCAATCAAGCCTGTGCCTCCCCCCACCACACACACACATGCACACACCTGACTTCCATCCAATACAACCTCCCCTCACCTGCGACAACACCTGTTCTCTACAAGCCTCATCTCACATCCGGAGTGGGTGGCTTTTTAAGGCTGACCGCACACAGCAAAATGATTTTTGGTAATTGTGGTTGGCTGAATAATGGCTCCTCAAAATATCCTCATCCCTAGAAACTGTGACCGTTACCATATTTGGTGGAAGGGATTTGACAAATGTGATGACTTAAGGGTTTTTAAAATGGGTAGGATATCCTGGATGATGCAGGTGGGCCCTGAAAGCAATCAAATGGCTCCTTATAAGAGCGAGGCAGAGGGCAATTTGGGAGAGGAGGGCTGTTGGGAACTACCCTGCCTGCTTTCAGAAGCTGTAACCCCCATGGCTGAGGCTGAGTAAAGAGATCTTGGGACCATAAGCCACTAAGGAGACAAAGCTTATCTCCCTGGCAGGGGAGTCACCTCTGCCCCCTTTTACTTCAACCTGCTTGGCCCCAGCGGATGACTGGTTAGCCAATGACGGGTAAGATTCCTCAAGGGAGGGACAACCTAAGACAGGCATGGTTGTTAAGGGGCTGTCAGGGAAGGGCTTGGGGGGCTAAGAAAAAAGGGGTGATCGACCCTCACCCCTCAGTTTTAACATAGCCTGAGTCCTCACTCTGTCTGCAAGAAGTCTCCTAATCTCTTGGATGCCTTACTTCCCCCACCTGACTTAAGCCTGAAACAATGCCGGAGGTGGGTGCGGTCCTGTGTTGGAAAGGGTTCCCCGGGCGATCAAGCCTAAGAAAGAATGCATAGAATCCTGTGAAACCTGCTTTGCTAAGAATGTCCTCAGTTTAAAGGATAAGGGTCCAAGCATGAAATGAGTTTGTTTCCCAAAGTTTCATGCCCTTTAGCTCTCTGACCCTGACTCAGAATAAGCCCTCAGAGTTCTTTGTATGTTATCTATTGTTTGATCCTTACTGCCTGACAACGATTGATGAGTTTTACCTGCATTCCTGTGCAAACTGAACCCAATCAAAGCCCACTGAGGAACAGGCTCCTGGCCCTTCTCCTCTGAGAGATCGGCTACCTTTCTTTCCCAAGAAGATCATGTCTTGGTAGACTTATTCTCATCTGTGGCGGGTGGGGGGCTCTGCGGGTGAAACCCCCCCACAGAGGACGAGGCTACACAAGGACAAGAGCGAAGCACTTTGAAGGTGGAGGAAGGAGCTGCAAGCCAAGCACTGCAAGTGACCCTAGGAGCCTCCTTCCCTGGAGCCCCTGGAGGGCGCTTGGCCCACCAGCGTCTTAGTTCGGGTCAGGTGGTGCCCATTTCACGCTTCTGGCTTCCAGAACTGCAAGATGATAGGTTTATGCTGTAGTCAGCTATTGAGTTGGTGGTAGTTCGTTACAGCATCATAGGAGACACATACAGTAATAACATGCGTAATAGTCATTCTTTCCTCGTTTGGTGATTTAAAACGATCATTTTATTTTATTTTTTTAAAGATGTTATTTATTTATTTTTAGACAGAAGGGAAAGAGAGGGAGAGAAACATCAATGTGTGGCTGCCTCTCATGTGGCCCCCACTGGGGACCTGGCCTGCAATCCAGGCATGTGCCCTGACTGGGAATTGAACCAGCGACCCTTTTGTTCCCAGGCTGGCACTCGGTCCACTGAGCCACACCAGCCAGGGCTAAAACAATCATTTGAAAAGGAAGAATACATTTTCATCTTAAAAAGAGAATTCTAATCCAGTAAACCATTTCACGTAGGAGCTAAAATGTGTACTTGCCAACCATAAACGTGGGTTGACACAGTTCCTACAGTTTCACTGTTTAACATTTTAAACACAAAGGAAATTACAGGATTCACCCAGAAGGACTGTGCTGAAGTAAGTCAAGTTCGGGGTCTTTGCTGCAATTGCTGCGCTCTGCCGTTGTTGATTTCTAACCTGCTGTTTAAATGCGGAGAAGTGCCATTCCTCAGGGGCTAGACACACAAAGCTGTACCGGAATTGACCTTGAAGGCTTCCAAACCTTCATGAACTTCCTCCCCAAATGAACAAATGAATGCGAGTAGCCATCCCCACACTGGGAGCCAAGTGCACAGTGGAGCTTTCTAACCAGCTCACGAAGAACACACCGTTTATCGCAGGCTAAGTCATAAACTCGGGCCAAGTTGAAGTGTCCGTATATATTATCCAAACCCCACGAATTCCTGATAACAAATTGTTCGGCCTGACGGAAACACCCCCCAGGGGTGTGTTGGGAGTCCAGGGTGCGTGGTGGCGCTAAGATGCAAACCAAGCGTTGCTGCCTTTGCTGTCGCTTTTAAATTTCCTACGGATGCCAGGTGTCCTTGTTGCTGGGACAGGGACCACACAGCTCCCCCGTCCGCCCTTGGTCTGGCACCTTTGTCACAGTCCAGAGAAGAAGGAAAGGCAAGCCTTCCTCTGGCTCCCCTGCCAGGGGGCCGAGCGGTCCACCCAGGGGAGCGCCCTGTCTCGGAGGGAGAGCCCGAGGGCAGAGGACCAGGGTGAGGAGGGCATTCCCCAAAAGGCCCCCAGCCCTTTCAGACCACCAAGTGGAGAGAGGTGTGTGGCTGGCAGGGGATTTGTGGGACAGGCCTAGAAGAAACGGGCACAGATTCCAAGTGGGCCTGTGCCCCGCCCCACGCAGCCTCGTCTCTGACTTACGAAACTTCTCCTGGGGAGGAAACTTCTCCTGGGGGCGGGTGCAGCAGCCCTGCTGAGCCTGGCCTCCCAGGGAGCCCTGCCTAGCCCTGCCCAGGCGCTGGAACCCCCAGCCCTGGTCTTTCCCCAGACGGGCATCCCCAACCAGGAACTCACCCGCTGGGCTGGCAACGGGCCAGGGACTGTTTCCACAGCCGGGTATCACCCCCAGCGTGGCCAACCTTGAGAACTGGGAGTTCTGAAAGTCTCTGGCCTGTGGGTGGCAGTGCCCTGGCAGCCAGCGGAGGGATGAGGTCATCAGGAAGCAGAGAGGCCGCAGGAAGGGAATGTGGCCTGGGTTGCAGACTGACCAAGCCACCCTCCGCCTGGTCACAGCTTCCAAGGTGAGGTGGTGGCCAGTCGCTGGTCACCACAACTCACCCCTTCTCTCCTGAGACCCCTGGCGTGCACGTGGCCTCCTGGTGACCCGTGGGCTTCGGAGTCAGCAGATCGGGGATTGGAATGTGGGGTCTGCCACGGTGGTTGGGGGGGCAGTGGGCTGTCCCCTCATCCCCTTCCTTGCTGCTCCTCTGGGCCCCAGGGGAATATCCCATGGGAAGGCACGGTGTCATTTGTCCTGACCACCCCAGCCCCCCAACCAGGAGGGGTCCTGCGTACCACTTGGAGGGGCTTTGACTGCTTTACAGGAGCCTTTTGGAGACCAGCTGATCATGTCCGTGCGTGCCATCGGGGGAGGTGTTCAGGGCCTTAGGGCACCCCTCAGGGTGGCCCCGAGGCAGGCAGCCCCTTCGGAGTTGGGCAGAGTGGGACCAGAGGAGGAGTGGAGAGGGGTGCGGGTGGGCGGGGGAGGTGGCGCCGGGGGAGGCAGTGCCCGCCAGTCAGTATGCAAATCACTCGCATTGAGATGAATGATCCGGAAGGCAGGCAGGCAGGGCTCCCAGCGGGAGCCATTTGTCATTCCTACTCCTGAGGAGTGAGCAGCACCTCCCACCCCCCAACACACACAGCTTCCTCATCCCTCCCTCCCACCCAGGTACCAGCTCAGGCACAGGTGCCGGACCAATGCCGGCCTGGCCAGGACCGCTGCCTCCTGTGCCTTGGACTTGGGTTGCCCTGCACTGGGCATGGGAAATGGAGTCCTGGGCCGCCAGGGAAGAGGGCTCTGTGTCTCTCGGAAGGACAGTGTGAACCACAAACCTTTCTTCTGGTGATCAGCTAATTGACAAATGGGTGTCCTGTGCATGAGTTGCTAAGATTTTCCCTGACGTCAGCAGAGCCCAACAGTACGTGGGGTTTGCCCCACGGGCCTGGCACTGGGTGGAGGAAGTGTGGGGCCAGGCTGTGTTCCAGCAAGAATCTGCGTAGTCCTCGGGGCCCCGCGGCCCCGTTCATAAACGGCGGGGAGATGGGTCCACCAGTCCTGGGGATCTTGAACTCTCCAGAGATTCAGGGAAAGCCTTCCCACCCTTTTCTGTTTGGGGCTCCTTGTCTTGAGAGCAAAGGATTGAGACATCATTCTGGGCAAGACTCAAAATGTTGTCTGGGAGCAAATGCCTGGCAGCCAGGATTTACGAAATGTCACTGCCAGGGCTGCTGCCACTCTGGTGACCTGGGGACAGGCTTTCCAGGCTGGAGATGATCTGCTCCTGTGGGGGTGGGCTGGGCTGGCGCCCCCTCCCCCTTCCCAGAGCTCAGAGCCTGGTCCATGTGGGGGCCCAGTAAATATTTGCCAAGTGAATGAATAAGCAACCAGAGAAAGCCCCTCCTAGGACCATGTACCACAGAGTTAATTCTGGAAAGAGATAAAGCCCTTTGTAATTGAACCCACAGCCTTTGTGTTCACTTGTGCATTCATTCATTCATTCACTCATTCAAGAAATAGTTATTGTTCAGCCCTGGACGGTCCAAGTGTCACAGGGCTGCCAAGAGTAGGACCCGCAACAGCAGCGAGTGGCTCTGCTGTAGCGGCCGGTCATTGTCAGTTCTCGTGAACAAAGGGCCGGCAGCTCCTGGGGAACCCAGGGCATCCTTGGGCTCTGTGACGTCATGGAAAGTCCTAGCAGCTCACACCCAGGACATGCACTTGTGAATTAGCTGTACGTTCACACCAAATGCAAGGTTTGGGGGGTCTCATTGCCCTTCCAGGAGACAACTAGTCTTAGCCGGTGACAAGCCTCACCCTGGCCACCTCTTCAGGACAGTCTTTCCTTCCTTGATGGTAAGGGGCTGGGCAGGTCTGTCATCTCTCATTTGAGGTTCTCACCCGAATACTCAGAGGTCAACTCTCCCCACAGACCCCTTACTGCCAAACTTTGGGAAAACTCCAGAGATGCAGACTTGACTCAATTTAATTCAATGGTACATGTTAGATACCTACCACTCACAAGGCACTACATCCAAAGTGACCCAAAACACAACGATAAAAAAGACCGGGTCCCTTTCCTCGGGGACTAGCGATCTGGAGGAGGCAGAGTTCATGGACAAGGCCGTGGGCAGGTATGAAGAAGGCTGAGCAGAGGGTGTTGGCTGAGCGGTCCCCAGCACTGGGGCCCCACTCACCATGCGCGGACCTGGTTTTACGTCCCACCCCGGGACTCCGCGTGGCACCCCTCTCATTGTCTCCATTGTACAGAGGGGGAAATTGAGTTGAGAGACCGAGCCGTAGGCCCAAGGTCATGTACCTAGCAAGTCCCATCGACTTCCACTGGACTCAGCTGCTGTGACACCACAGCTGTTGGCCCAAGTTTGGCAGGGCAGGGGGACCGCCATCTGATGGGAGCCCCAGGCCTGTCACTGGGAACTTGGGAGCCTGTCACTGCCTAGCATCCCAAAGCTGGCTTCTCCTGCTGTGCCCGTGTCCACCCTCCCAGGGTCCCCAAATCTCCTGGGTCTCCCAAAGCACTGAACTGCTGGGTGGAGTCTATGGTTTCATTTTTCACCTCCACTGAAATCAGCAGCCGTGACACAGGACATGCCCACAGTGACAGGCCTGGCCTTCCCCGGGGTTGAAGACAGGGATCTGCAGGGCGAGGCTGCAGGCGGTGCTCTGCATGGCGGTCAGCAGCCAGCTTCCTGGGCAGGGGGCCAGCCTTGAGAACAGCCCGGCCAAGAGCCTTTCTGCTTGTTGGTGGCAAGCTGGAGCCTGGAAAAAATCACCCAGGGCCGATGTGTCTGGGGACCACTGAGCCTCCTGGCGTCCGTGGAGGAGGCACTGTGGCCACAAACAGACATGACCCTAAGCAGGAGCCACAGACATGTCGCCAGGGCAGCAGAAGGGAGTCAGAGAACAGACGTCACGTTTTATAAACAGCAGGCTGCAGACCCAGGGCCGAATGCCCAGTGTGGAGTCTTTCCACTCCCCTTGCTGTTCTCAGCCTCCTGCCCTCTCTTCTGCCCCGTACTTCCTTCCAGGAGCAAAGGGAGACCCTCGGCAAAGAGCGAAGCCCCTGCCTTGCCTCAGTCTCCCCTTTCGTCAAGTAAACCGTCCCAAGGCCCAGAATGAATGGAGAGCTGGGAAAAGATTCATTTTCTAGTCCCTGGATTTGACCTTCCCCAGCCCGCTCCCTCCGCCCTGCCCCGCCCCTACTCTGTTCTCTGGGCCTTCTGAAGTCCCCTCTTCCTGCACCTTCACTTGGTGACGATGGTAATTACTGCGTTAGCCCAGTGGCCTGCAAAAAGGTTGGGGTGGGGGAGGGGTGGACTGCAAGTCAGAGAGAGGAAAGTTCTTTATTAAATACAGATGTTTTTAAATCACTGTAATTAACTGGAATGGACACCCCGAATCACAGGCATAAAAGCTAAATGGGCTTTTGTTTTAACTGTTTGTCATTTATTTCAAAGGGTCACTGGAGAATACAACGCACGGAGACGTCCTTGCTGCTTCCTGTTTGCTCCTGCCTGGTGAAGGCTTTCTCTGGGCACAGGAGTGAGTGTGCACGCCCCTGTACACACCCCTCCCACCCTCTGTCTCTGTCTGTCTCCCCAACGTGGGTGTGCGCACACACGCTCCCCGGGCCTGTCCTGGACAGGGCTGGGCTGGGCTGGAAGGGGGATGGGGTCCCAGGCGTCAGCCTGGAAGCCTCTTCAGAGTCTGTGGCACTTTCCACATGAGGCCTCGCTGCAGGTGGCTTCTCAGTGGACACACAGAGGGCGGAGCAGCCCTCTGACCCCCACTGAGCAGGGGCTGCGTCCATGGGGACTTGCTGCCTCCACCCCTTCCTTGCCCCATGAAATAAGTGGGGGAACAGATGCACCCCCTTCGGGTCAGACTCCCCCCTTTTCTCTAGGGACGGTCCTTTGTACTCGGGCACATTCCTTCCCCGTTTTAGGGCAGTGGGAAGGAGGCAGGCTCAGGCTATGGTGAGGAGGGCAGAGGTGCTTTGAGAGGCTTTGAAAGGTCTCCCTGGCCAAACACCCATTCCTGCCCCTCTATCTGATCCTGTACCCAAAACACTTGGGGCACACAGTGTCCACAGCTTGTCTGGGGTTCCTGGGCAGAGAGAGAACAGATAGGACTGGCAGGCAGGCAAGTCTGCAGCAATAGGAGTGAGTATCTCCCCAGCATCTCGGCACCAACCGGAACCCGCCGGCCCAGGATTGCTCCACAGGGTTCAACCACTGTCCACCCTTTCGCTCCTAGGACAGCCCAGCCCTGCTGTGCCCACAGAGCCAGCAGCTCTGCCATTGGAGGAAGCCGAGGCCCTGGGGCCTGACAGCGAGTGTCCCCCCCCCCCCACCGGCCCCGAGGCTCCCTCCCCGGAGCTCCTCCTCTCAGACAGCGCCCTTCTGTCTGGGCTCTCCAGGCCAGTGGCTTTCAGACCTTCTTGGCCGAGACCCACAATAATAGATGCACCCTGTGCACCCAGTTCAGGACCACACGTGCACACGTGCACACGCAGGAGAGCAACGGAAACAGGAGGCCTTGCGTGCTGATATTGTCTTGTCTGCCCTGTTTTATTTTTCTGTTTTTTACATTACTCGTTTCTAGTCTCCCTAGTGGTCTTTTTCACAGCCCATGACCTGGGCTGCCCCCACCAGCGGGTCTCCTCCCGCAGCGTGAAAACCATCACTCTAGGCTGAGTCCCTGCAGTCTCAGCAAGCCGAGCGTCAGGGTCACGGCTGCCGGCAGGACCCGCCCAGTGCTGGCCTGGCTCTTCCCTTCTCTCGGCCGAGAGCAAGCACCAGAAGTGCGTCCCTACCTGAGCCTTGGTTTGCCCCACTGTCCTGGCCGCCTTCTGCTCTGGAACCGCTAAGCTCCCTCTCCCTACCCTCTTCCTCATGGCTTCTCCCACTTGTCTAGACTCTGAACACTTCTTTGTTATTCAAAGAACAAGACTTGGGTGTCCAGAGCCTTGAGAGATGCTGACCAAGAAATCTAGCTTACAGCTGTTGAAAGGGTCCATTTCCATGTCTGGCCTGCAAGGAGACACTCTCAATTTATAGAAGGGTTTTGCAGGAAACGGTGGAGCATTTCCCTAGCAGCCACGGTGTGTCTGGAGTCCCTGAAGTTCCAAAGGCATCATCTCTTTCAGTCTCCCTGGGAACCTCAGGACACAGGATCTTATTGCCACTCTGCTACCAGAAGACTCGGAGAAGTCAGTCTCCGGAGGCCTGGGACTAAGTCAGGCGGAGTGGGGGTCGGAACTGGCCAGGCCGGCCTGAGGACAGCAAAGCTGTCCTCTGCTGGGGAGGCTGCTTCCCTAGGGGCAGGCGATCACTGCAGAACAGGTCCTGGGCAGACGGCGCCTGTCTTTTGAGGGTCCCCCACCCCCACATCCCTCCCGGCTGTAAATTTCCCAGCAGAAGGCAGCTGTTCTTAGTGTATTGTACAGCCAGAAATGGAAGTAGGGGAAGGGAGAGGAAAGAAACAGCGAGAAAGAGAAACAGGGAGACAGAAAGAGATCAAAAGAGAGAAAAAGTAATCATACCCTTGAATGCCACATTTTCTCCATTTGAAAGTCAACTGATTTTTCACCTTCCAGCGTCAGGAGATACGTGTCAGCTAACATCTTACAATCGTGGTGAACTGGAATAGAGAAAACAAAATGTGGTCCCAGGCTGTCCCCAGAGCCCTCGGGGTGCCTGTCGGCTCAGCAGTCTCCAACCACGTGCTGCTCACGGACAGCCCGAGAGGCTTCACGAATCCTGTCTCCATGCTTCAACCACGCTGCTTCGCGGAGAAGGAAATTTGGAGGCCGCAGTTATATTTTTATTTGCACGGTCTTGTGTATCTATTTTCAAATGTATGTTCCCAGCTTTGGGGGCTTTTTGTTTGTTTTCTTGCTTTTTACAGTGATAATTAACCTAATAAAACTCCATGGTTGCTCGGGTAGATGAGCCACTTCAGAGAATATCAGATAAAACAGTGTCTTGCGTGAGGGCTCCTTCTGAGAGAAGGCTGCTTTCCAGAAGCCCGGCTGAATGAGGGGGTGGTTTCAACTCTGCGATCCTGGTAATTAGAGAGAAGAAGCCCCTCAGGTAACTGCTGAGAAAGGTTCCTTAATTTGACCCTGCTTCACGCAGTCCAATTTTCAATAAAATGAGCCACTTCAGCTCTGTCCCTTAGGAAATCACCTCGAAGCCTATAATCCCTGGATAGTCCTGGGGTTATTCAGTCTCAAGTCCTGCCTTCCCACACTGTTTGCATCCAGCCCGCGTCCGCTTCCCAGTCGGTGTTTCCCCGGGGCCGGCCCCTGCCCGGCCTCCTGCCCGGCTTCCTGCCCTGCAGCAACATCACTCCCTGGCGAAGCTCCTTCATCAGCAGGCGTCTCCCTTCTCGTCGGCTGTGCTGATCTGCTTGGACTTGCTTCTCTTTTGGCTGTCGTAGAAACCCCCAGCAGTGTTTGATGGTTTATTCATTATTTACTTATTTATTTATTGAACGGTATTCCTCTGGCAAATACATTTTTACCAGAAGTCGAAAAAGAAATATACTCTAGCTTTTCCTGGCCCCAAACTCCCCTCCCTGGTCCAATTCTGACAGATGGAGCATATTCTTGTGAATCCAAAATCACCCAAACTCACCGTAAAGTATCCTCTCCAGGGCCTTCAGTGCTAGGTTTGTTTTTTGTCCCCAAACTTCCCTCCTTGCAGTGTGACCTAGCAGTTGGGAACCTTCCGGCAGAATTCCCTTCCAGTGGAGTACACGTTTTCCCACACTGATACCAGGAAACGTGGGTGCTTTCTGGGGAGCCCCCATGAGGGCTTCACTGCCCACCTCTCTCATCAGGAGCTCCGGGGTCACTGGCTGGGTTAGGGATTCAGGCCCTAGCGGCCTCCCACATTTGACTCACCACACTCCTGCCACACTGAGCTCAGGTGGCCATTCCTCCAAGAGCCCAGGCTCAGCTCCCCACCTTTCTTTGTCTTTAGGCCTCTGGGCTGAACACCCACACTCATCTGCAATCAGCGGTCTGTCGGGGCCCCATAGGACAGCAGCCCTTCAAAGGGAGTGTGCTGGAAGGCGCTCCTCCTGCTACAAGAGACAGAAAGCCAACCTGATGGGTCGAAGCACCAAGAAATCTACAGCTTCAGGTGTGGCTTGACGCAGGAGCTCCCACAATATGATCAGGATGTGTCACTGCCCATCTCTTGGCCTAAGTGCACAGGCTGCCTTCCCAGACAAGCTCTGCTCTTTGCACGGTGGCGGCTTTGTATTCCGTTTAAATAAAGACGGTGGGATAAAGTCCGGTTGGGCTGGACTGGCTCCCCTGGGCGCATCCTTGTCTTGCAGCAATGCAAGGGTCCCATGGGTGAGCTGGTTGGACCCAGGAGTTTGTCTGGAACCACAGAATACTCATAGTAACAATAATATCAATAGCTCACAGTTAGTCGCCTGACAGTAGGGGGGTAGGACCTTCAGTAAAAATGGGGTGACTATTGTTACCCCAAGAAGGGTAGAGCAGAGCCACAAAGGTCGAGTCTGCTGCCGCTGGCAGCAATGGCACTAATTCACACCAGCCCGATTGAGAAGGTTTTGAAATTACAAAACGATAAAACCAGGTGCCAATAATCTCATCACCGAAGACAACTATTAGCATGTGGGGGTGCTCTTCCTTGCAGCCTTTTTCCTCTACGTAGACATTTTTATGTAGAGCTGGTCCTGTAATGGGGTGTTGAGCTGAAGCTGCCCCCATACAGAGAAAACCCCTGTAACTATTGCTTGGGGGATGAGGGAAGCAGATCTGAAGGACTGGGCCAGTCTTTTAACCACGTTAGAAAGCCGTGCCTGTGCTGCGAGCCAGGGAGACGGACAGGACTCGAACTGAGACGCTGTGGAGCTGGAGGGGCTCCCTGCACCTGCCGGAGCGGCCCCGAGGCAGGCAGCTCCCCCATCACAGGGCCAGCTTGCCAGCCTAACAATGGCAGCTGAGAAAGGCAGAAGAAACCAACTACGGGCAAGTGGAATGCAGCGTGAGAGCAGTCGGAAACGGGGTTACGGAGGAAGATCCGCACCAGGATGTAAGCCCAGGTGTGCTGGGAGCTTAACCGTGAGGCGGTCTGGGGCCGGCAGGGCTTCTCTTGACCACGCTGCTTAGAAAGCAGGAAAGCAGGATGTAGCAGCCTGCAGCACGCTCTCTCTCGGCCACGCGGTTTGAAAGAGTACAGAAGGATTCCCGAACCCACCACGAAGATGCAGTTTTGGATTAAGAACAGGAGCTTACCTGAGCTACAGACTTCTGTTTCTTTCCTGAGAATACGGTCTCCCCCGACTGGCCTGGTGTGGCAAGAGGAGGTAGGACTGTGTGTGTGTGTTTGTGGATGTTTTGAAGGGAATGTGGGATTTAAGGGCAACATTCCACCATTACTCTATACCTGTGTAACTTTTAATTAAATAATTCCTTTCCTTTTGACCAAATGCTAGCATTGAGAGCCACAGTTCTTAATATGGCGGTGGGCAAAAAGAACCCAGAACGAAAGACCCCCAGAGCTGGGGCAGGGGGTGTTTCTGTACCAGTCATACTAGCTACATGTTTGATGTCTTGCTTTTTCTCACTTAACCTGCAGTTTTTGCAAACACCTAACTGCATAATAATACATTGAGATGATGTATATTAACCTACTTAATCATTTTATAATGGGCTTTGAAAACTATATATGTGCTATTATAAAAACACAACCTGAGGCATTTTTAAAATGTCCAGTTGGGTGTTAGAAGTGATTCTTTCAAAAGCAGGTGATGGTCTGACCTTAGGAGACCACCCTGGTGGTGCTAGATCTCCCAGGGCGCCCCTCCCCCTCCCTTCTGATTCTCCTCGGAGCCCAGCGTGGGGGCGGGGGGGCAGAGAACATCTTGCTTGGTTTTCTGAACTCCCCCCATTCACCCAGGGAACCCCAATGGGCGCTCCAGCAATCATCCCTCAAAGGGATGTACCTGCCTTCCTAAGCTCCTCTTCAGGGAACAATTGTCTAGGTCTCACACGGTGCCTAATTGACAACTCTCTTTAATGGGCTGGGATGATAATTCTTTCTTTCAGCCACAAATGGGGATGGATGGGGCTCCAACAGGACCAGGTCTGCACTTTAGTCTCACCTTCATTATTTTAATCTCTCTCTGAATCACCGTGTAATGGACCTGTGTTGCCGTAAAAGTCCGTGAATGGCAGGCGGCTGCCTATAAATCCCTCAGAATCACAAGCGGTCCCTCCACCTGATTAAGGAGACTGCAGACAGGTGCCGACAGCCGTGTGCTCACCACACGGACGCAGAAGGGCAAGGACACCTGGAGTGGTGAGCTAAGGCTGGAGTAGGTAGCGGCACCGAGTGTCAGGCTAGACTTACTCCTCGTAGGAAGGGGTGAGCAGCAAAGGCTGAAGTGGCAATTTGGAGACTGTCGAGAGTACAAAGGGTTGTGAGGAGTTAATTAGGAAGTTTGTTGATTGATTTATTCAATCATTTGGCATTTTATTGAGCTCACCAGTCTGCGCCAGGCTCTGTGGGGGGCACAGGGAAATTGGGACAGCTGGAGCAGCCCCAGCTCTGCAGAGCCTCACAGGCTCCATGCGGGAGAGAAAACCTACAGCCCACCCCGACCCTGCGGAGCGAAGCGCTGGGGAAGTGCCCAGGTCAGCAGGGCTGGCTTCACGGCTGCGGGACCCATGCCACCACACACAGCCCAGTGCATAGAAGGACCTCGTACTTGGTTCAGGCTCTGCAAGTGGGCATTGCTACCCTTCAAATTCATTCATTCTGCAAAGATTTATTAGATGCCTGCTAGGTGCCAGGCACTCCTCTGGGCACCGAGGAGAAACGAGACACAATCCAGGACAGGCAAGAGCAACTACCTCTGTGAAACGCAGAGGCTGTCAGGAGGCAGCACAGGCCAGGGAGGAGAGCAAGGCTGGGGACAAGGTGAGGGCGAGTCAAGTGACCGGCCACCATGTGCCACCCCCACGTTCGTTTTACACGTCAGCTTGGGTGGACTGAGGCACCCAGTTGTTTGGTCAATGCCAGCGTAGATGTTGGGGGGAAGGACTTTTTTAGTTTAGTTTTTTTTTTTTAAGACTTTTTGCAATTCTTTTTTTTTTTTTTTTTGCATTTTTTATAGAATTGCTCTATTTTTTTTTTTTAAGATTTTATTTTTTTTTCGAGAGAGGGGAAGGGAGGGAGACAGAGAGGGAGAGAAACAGCAATGTATGGTTGCCTCTCACATGGCCCTCACTGGGGACCTGGCCCGCAACCCAGGCATGTGCCCTGACTGGGAATCGAACCGGGACACTCTGGTTCCCAGCCCACACTCAATCCACTGAGCTACACCAGCCGGGCTTTTCTAGTTTTTTTTTTTAACTTTCGACTAACACTTCCATCAGTGGGCTTTGAATACAGCAGATTACCTTCCATAATGGAGATAGGCGTCACGCAATCAGCTGAAGGCCTAAGAGAAAAAAAAATGGAGGTTTCCCTGAGGAAGAAGGAATTCCGCCTCCCTCTAGATGGCCTTCCATTTGAGCCTGCAGCATCAACGCTTCCCCAGGTCTCCAGCCTGCTGGCCTAAACTTGCCAGTCCCAGTCATCACCTGAGCCAACTCTTCAATATCTATCTATCTATCTATCTATCTATCTATCTATCTATCTATCTATCGAGCCAGCCAGCCATCTCATCTCCCTCTCCCTCATCTCTCTTGCTCTCGTTCTATCATCTATCTATGTCTCTATTTATGTGTCTCTGTATCCATCTATGCATCTGTCTCTCTCTCTCCCCGCTCAGTTCTGCAGAACCCTGACCGACACAGCAGCACACAAGGCCTGGCTGCGGGCTCTGCTCCCCTCCCTGCTCCCAACCTCACTACTGCCAAAGCCAGGATGCAAACGGAGGGGGCTCCTGAGCCCAGGGATGCATCTGAGGACTCCCCTCCCCGAAGTTTCTACCACAAATGGCCGTGGCAGCTGCCCCTCCCTGTGCCAGTCTGGCACAGATGTCTTCTCATTTCCCTCTTTCGGGGACCCTGTGGCTCGAAAGCCCTGCCCACAGACCCGGCATGTCCTCTGTGGCGGTTCTTGGGGAGAAGAGGCTTACTTTCTCCCCGATGGCTATCGTATTTGGCCTGAGCTGGACCTGGGATGGAGGGTCTCCATGGCACGTAAGGCCCTTAAATCAAGCCCAAAGAAACCTTGCAGGCGGCTAGTTGCGGTACCGGTCCACACTTCACACCCAGCGCTCACAGGCTCCGCAAGGGGACCAGGCCAGCCGAGGCGGGAGGCAACTGCCGCTGCTGCAGCCATTTGGTCAACATGTCAACAAGGTCTTTCAGCGATACCTACAGGACTCTTCGAAGAGATTTCCGCTGGACTGGCAGACTGTGCTCCTTTTTTTTTTTTTTTTTTTTTGACATTGAAACGTGTGTCATTGCTCCAGAACGCTGTTGTCTTCTGGAAACAAACACAGAGGTCATTGTTTACGCTGCCAATCAGGAGCCGTGACCGACCACCACGCACAAAGGCCCGGCTGTGCCTGCTGGCCGGGGAAGCATCTTGGATCTCTGACGTGGGTCTTCACAGGGCACGGCCTGGGCTTGCCCTTCGTGGGGCTCGGAGGAGCCATTTTCTCTTGCTCGGTGGGCCGGGGAGTGCAGGTCCGAATACTGGTTCCCATGGTCCACTGGGGCTTTCCAAGGGCACATGTCACCCCGGGGCAGCCACTGTCCTGGGGTCACACAGCATGTCTTCCCTGAAGAGCTGCAGAAGGAAACTGGATTTTGAAGGGACAGCGGCAGACTGAAGCAGGCAAAGCCCTCCCGGCTCAGCGGAGGAGGGCGCATGCTCCCCATCAATGGGGGTCTTCTGCCGCCCTTGGCCAGGCACACGGGGCAACACAGGGCTACCCTGGGCTATGCACTGGGTGTCCATGAACTTCAGAAAGCTCTTCTGGGTGGCAGGATTGACCCCAAACAACAGCAAACCACTACAGTCTGACTTCATCAGCCTTGAACACGAAGACCAGCAGAAAGAAGCTTCTTCCGCATAAATGCGGTGGTTACTAAAATGTGTTCTTCGGGGGTGACTTTCAATCTTTAAACAGGCAGAGGGAAGCAAGGAGGTGCTTCTTCCAACACATTGGTGGCAAACAGTGCTGACCCTCCAAATGCATCCTGGTGTCGCGGTGGGCACCAGGTGACAGGAAAAGCTCCCAGGTTGGAGGACGTGGACCTGAGACCTGTCTGCGCCGTCTGCAGCTGGTAGGAGATTCGTTAGGGAGATTACGGCAAGTTCATTTGCTAGAGCAGTAAGTCTGCTATTAAGATGGTGTTTAAAGAGTTTATGGTAATAACATGAAAATTATAATATGAAAAAGTTTCTTACTCCTAGACAGAACACACTCCTCTTCTCCCCTGGGGGCAATTCAAAAACAAGTCGTAGAGCACGAACGTGTCTATGGGTTTGGAAACTGTGCTATAAGTCTGGAAGGAAACACTTTCAAAGTTTAACATTGGCTTGAGGATTGGGATCACAGGGTATTTTTCCTCTTTCCATCCTTCTATATTTTCTATGTGTTTTTTTTTCATAAAGACCATGTATTCTTTGATAGCTGGAAAGAATAAAATAAACAAAAATAAACAAATAAGCGGTTGCTAAGATGAGAGAATGGGGTGGGAACTTCATTATCTTGCTTTCCCCTGTCCCAGGACTGCATTACACCCACCGGCTGACAACTGGCAGCTGGCACCCTGCCCGGGGCCTCTTGGCTCCATGTCACACCAGATGCCAAATTTAAAGGTTTGGCAACCTCTGAATTTCACCAGATTTGGCTTTTTTTTTTTTTTTTAACCACTTCTGGCTATACCTCCCCCCCAAATCTATGCATCTTGGTTCATGAGGTTCAACATGGCTGGACCTCCTGCAGGAGCAGGTTCCCAGAGGACCTGGCATAGTCTCTCTGCGGGAAGGTGGACTCCTGCTGTCAGGGTTGCGATCCGACTCCGTTCCTCTCCAAGGGACACTGCCCCTTGCAGCCTTGCCGTGGATGAGACAGATTCCGTGATCATTCCCAGAGCCACACTGTCCAACACAAGGGCTGCACTCCAAGCGGTGACCTGGACAGGGAATCAACATAGGGCACCTCCCCAAGCTTCTTCCCCTGGATCTAAGGGCAGGACCAGTCCCCCGGAGGAGGGAGCATGTCCCAGAAACCTGGGTAAACCTGCCCTGTTCCCACCGCATCAGCCGATTGAAATCTATAGTTCGAGCAGCTACAATAAGCACGTGATGTCTCTCTGGCCTTACTTCTCTAATTACTCACCTGAGGATTTTAGCAAGAACTGCAGCTGAGTGTTTGAAGCCAGAATTGTTTCCATGACCTAAACTGCCAAGACAAACCTGCTTCTGTCCCCCACACTGGCTTCTCCACCTTCACGGACATGGAACCCTGGCTCAGAAGGCCTGTCCCTCCTTTGTTCCCCTGATACTCACCCACTCCTTAGTTCCAATTCCATCTATCTGCGATGTCTCCTCTGACACCCACGGGCAGAGGTAAACCAATAAAACCTGGAACAGAGAACCATTCCTTCATCTGGCAAATATTTATGGAGTACCTGTTACGTGCCCTACACTGGGGGTACCGGTCAGACGTGATCTGCTCGTGTGGAAATGGTTGGACACTGAGTAAAATGGCCAAAAGGAAACCAGGGGTCACCCAGCCCCACTGTTGGGGCACAGCTGGCATCTAAGCATAACATCACGCCATTTGGGATGACAAAGTGAGGAATTATCTTGGTTGAAACCAGGTCGAGACTCCCTTGGGCTGAATATAATAACAGACTGGACGTGGTTGGCCATTTGCTTACTCAAATATTATTACAGATGAGCTATCACTGAATGGTAACCAACCGCCCTCCCCCCCCCTCGCCCGCAAGTCCTCCTCCTTCCGCCCCAGGCACCACTGTTCTCCCATTCACCTGAGCCCACCACCTGAGTCACTCTGACCCCTCCGGTCTCCTGCTCTCCAACAAGTGGCCAAGTTCATGCCTCCCTCTGCAATGCTTCCAATTCTTTCATCATGGCCACCACCCTATTCATTTTACACGATCAACATCTGCCTTTCCTTCCGCTCACAAACATTCATTAAACGCCCACAGTGTGCCAGACACTGTGCCGGTCCTGGGGTGGAGCACGCTCTGCTCTCGTGGAAAGTGCAGTCCGGGGGTGGAGAGTCGGGCGCTGACAAGCCCTGAGTGCGCACAGATGCAGATGAGAAAGCTGACTGAATAAATGAGTGGACGAGTGAATGACCGGGTGCTTGACCGTCATGGTCCCTGCTCTGACCCACCCTGCAGCAGTTCTGCCTGGCCACCTCACACCCTGCCTAAGACTCCCGGCGGTACCCACACGAGGCAGTTCTACTTCCCAAGCCTATGGCGCTCCATGCCCTCGTTTCAACCTACCTTTCTAGCTTTATTTCCTCCTGACCCTCTGTGATAATCTCCACACTGCTCTGTTGCTACGTTTGGTTTGCCTGTCTAGAGGACTCATCTCCCATTCTGCCTATGTGCTGGAGGGAGGGGAATGGTGTGGAGTGCTAGGGTTTGGTACACCAGAACCAAATCCTCAGCTTCCGAAGGAGGAAGTCATGATATTAAAAGAGAAACATTAAGGAGAAGAAAAGCATATTCTTTTTAGAACTATGAAGGTTGACAGCTGAAGGACTTGAAAATGGTAGCCTCTGGGGGAGAAACTGGGAGGGAGAGGGGCCGGAACGTGAGGCTGGCTTGTTTTTGTACTAGTAATGTGTAATTGCCTTTTAAACTAGTTACATGCGTTAGATTTGTATTGTTTTGAATGCCTACAATGTAGCAAGATAAAAATTTAAATGAGAAGTAAAAATATTCAATGAAGTAACATGTATAAGTGGACAGTGGAATGTCTGGCATGTTAATAAGCAAAGAAAAAAGGTTCACTGGTCTTTTGTCTTTTCGATGAACATTGGGTCATGTGACCCTTCCTACCAGTGTCTCTGCCTTCAGGGTTTCCTAACCATTAGTGGCATTGGCGTCTTCCGAAGAGCATTTTCTCCAAAAGTCCCTGTTGAAACACTTCACTAACATGTGTTAGGGCAGTGGTAGCTGGCAGAACAAACTCCCAAGGTCTTTGGGGCTTCACCTAACACATTTCCACTCACCTGGCGTCCCTGGTATGTAGGAGATTTTTCTCCTCTTGACATTTCAGGAATATAGGCCCTTTTCATTGTGTGGCTCCTCCCTCGCCTGGTGCCCTGAATTCCCCTACAACCAGGCAGGAGGTGGAAGTGAGGGGAAAAGGTGCAAATGCTTCTCAGTTGCCTAGATACAGGAATGCAGGCCCAGCACTCCTGCTCACATTCCATTGGCCAAAATAAGTCACAGGGCTCCACCTAGGAGAGAAGGGGGTACTGGGAAATGTAGTCTCTGCTGGACAGGCTTTTCTCAGTGAAAGCCAACAATGTGGAAGGGCTTTGGGTGCAGGCATCTCCGCCACATTCACAACCAACGGAACCACATCCAAACTCTTGGCTGAGCCCAATGGTTCACTTATTTGTTCAAACCCTGTGTTGTTCCTACCTCCCGACAGGAACCTTCTACAGTCCCGGCCACCAGATCTTGCTGTCCTCTCCACTGCATGGTTCTGTACGTTCCATGGGGCACATCCTGTTCATTCATCTAAATACAGGGGGGGGTTTCAAATATAAATCTTGTATTCTCTCTGAAGACTTTTTTTTTTTTAAGATTTTATTTATTTATTTTTAGAGAGAGGGAAAGGGAGGGAGACAGAAAGGGAGAGAAACAGAAATGTATGGTTGCTTCTCACGTGGCCCTCACTGGGGACCTGGCCCACAACCCAAGCATGTGCCCTGACTGGGAATCGAACCGGGACCCTCTGGTTCCCAGCCCGCGTTCAATCCACTGAGCTACACCAGCCAGGCCATCTGAAGACGGTTTTGTTCCCATAGCCAACAGAGCCACCGAAACTGAGTTTCGGAGTCATGCAGTCTGACAGTTGGAGGGGACCTTATTAGCACTATGGTCCAATGCCATTGATTATAAGAGAAGGAAAATGAGGCCCCAAAAGGTGAAGGGAATCCCCAAAACATGGCATTCACAGAAGACCTGTTTCCCCTTCATGACAAGAGTTCAGCAGGAACCTCAAAGGCAACGACAGGTCAGGACCCGGATTTTGCTGAGCCATGGGTTTGAATGCGGTGTGCTGGGAAGAAGCCTCACTGGCCTCTGGGCATTTTCACCTCTGCGTGGATTTGTTGGAATGGGAGCCTGTCTCCAAGATGGCCCTGTGAGCTCCCCGCCCTGCACAGTCCCCTCCCACGCTGGCGGGGGTGGGGGTGGGGTGGGGTGGGGGGGTTGGCTGTACAGCAGGAGTGACAGAAACTGGAGCCTCCTGCAAAGAGCCATGAGAGGGAGCTTGGAGCAGATGCCCCAGCCCCAGGCAAATCTCCAGCCACCACAGGCCCAATCAGCTGCTTGACCACAACCTCCTGAGTGACCCAAGCCAGAACCACCCGGGTAGGCTGCCCCCAGGGTCCTCACTCTTGGAAACTGGGTGATGTAACACGTTTGCTGTTTCAAGTTGCTAAATTTGGGGATAGTCTGTTACTCAGCAACAGATCACTAACACAGACATTTTTGTGTTCTTTCTGTTTTTTTAGGGTCAAAACAAAAATCTTTTTATTATTAAGTATATTTTACTGATTCGGCTATATTTTTGTTTTCTACTTGCAATCGAGTATGCATTTTGCTTTACCTGGGCTGGGGAGTAAATTGAAAATATTAAAGCTTTTAAAAAAACATTTGGGCCTGGCTGGTGTAGCTCAGTGGATTGAGCGCGGGCTGGGAACCAGAGGGTCCCGGTTCGATTCCCAGTCGGGGCACATGCCTGGGTTGCGGGCCAGGTCCCCAATGAGGGCCACGTGAGAGGCAACCATACATTGCTCTTTCTCCCTCCGTTCTCCTCTCTCTGAAAATAAATAAATAAAATCTTTAAAAAAAAAAAATTTGGTCTCTGCAGAGGTCTCAGGAAATGTCTGTTGTAAATGTCAGACATTCTGGTACTTCTTCTGTGTTGTCCTAAGTCCTCAAATAATGGGTAAACTACTAAGGAAAAGAAAAAGATAAAGAGGAAGGAAGGAAAGTAGGAAGGAAGGAGGGAGGGAAGGAAGACAGGGAGGGGAGAAGGGAGGGAGGGAGGTCGTGTCCTGGAGGCGCCTCCCCTAATCCACCCTTCCTATGTGATATCTGGGTCTCATTAACTTCCTTAGGACATTTACCACAGTGTATCTTAATTCCTCATTAACTCAACAAGGAAATAGTTACGGAGCACTAAGGGCAGCTCTGCTCTGCATACTGGAGATACATCAGTGAACAAAACACAAGGATCTTGCTCCAGTAGAGCTTACGCCCTCATCGGGGAGACGAAAAACAATAACCACAATAAAAAACAAATTATGCATCCAAAAAGGCAATCGATGCTATATAGAAAAATGAAAAAGCAGACCAGGGAGGTGAAATTGCTTATGTCTTTATCATGTCTCCTCTTTCAGGGGCGCGGGGTGGCCGGCGAGCCGGCAATGTCTGCAGTCCTTTGCATTTGCTAGATGCCTGCAAATATTTGCCGAATTCACGCAAGAACAAAGGAGCTAGTCCCAGGATCGGGAGTTTATTCAGAAGGCAAATCCAAGAGTTACTGCTCATCAGATCAATGGGCAGATTCGAGCCACAGAGCAGCCCGGCTGGGGAAGAGCCCGTGAAGGGATGGACCCCTCTTCCTTCCACCCCCTCGGTGAAACTCTGCCGCCTGGAGCACCTTGTCTCCTCCAGTCCACCGGATTGACAATTTGGCAGAGCTGGATCAAAGCGGCAGCAGTGCCCCAAAGCTGTCTGCCCAGCATCACAGGACTCCGCTAAATGAGGCTGTTGGAAATACCTGAGCCCCCAGACAGGTGACATCCTCCTTATGACTTCATCAGTCATCTTCCCGTTGGTACCCAGATGACCGGGTATAGATTTTCACCCCGTCTGGTAGGAACAGACCCCACAGAAAGAAAGTGCTATGAAGTGCCCACGTCTGCTGACCGAGGCTCACCTCCAAGACGCCCACAGCGTCACATTATGGTTCAGACTCTGAGGAACGAAGGCAAGTGAAGTGTGTCGCTCTGTGCCCGCAGGGTTTGGGGGCTGGCATGTGTTTCAATTGCAGGCAGAAACACAAGGAGTTGTCCTATTAGGTTTAATATGCCTCAGACAAGAAATTTAAAAATGCAGTACTATCAATATAGAATAGAACAATAATTTGCATTCAAATAGCTATTGAGTTCCAAAAGATCTAGAAACAGAATTTTAGACCTGAAGGAATTTAGGCTGCTTACATCATCAGAAAAAAGGGGGGGTAATGTCCTCCATTTTTTGTAACACCCCCCCCACACACACACACACACACCACGCAGACTTTCTGCCTCTGCAGCCATCTCTACGCCTCCCTCTGGTCTCAGGAACAGCAGTGACCCTTCACAGCCGCTGAACACAGAGCACCCCCATCCCCATCTGCCTAAAGGCCTGTCTTCCTCCACACTCGACCCCTCCAAACAGACAGACAGACAGACAGACAGACAGACAAACAGACGTCTTCCTCGTTGGTGGGTCTTCTTTACTGACTGGCTCTCTCTCCTCAGCCTATTAACATGCTCCTGTCTCTCCGTCTAAAAAAGCAAAACAAAACAATGAAAACCACTCTCGTGGTCTCACATTTCTCTCTAGTCACGCCCCCTCCCTTCACGGCTGCTTCGGTTTCCTGTGGCCGCAGTAACAAAGTGCCACACCGTGGGCGGCTTACGGGACAGACATTTACTGTGTTCTAGTCTGGAGGCCAGAAGTCCAAGATCAAGGTGACGACAGGGTAGGATCCTCCTGTGGCTGCGAGGAAAATCTGTCCCAGCTTTTGGTGGTTGCTGGCAATCTTTGGGGTACCTTGGCTTGTCGATGTATCACCCCAATCTCTGCCTTCATCTTCATGTGGCCTTCTCCCGATGTGCACGTCTGTCTCCAAATTTCCCCCTTTATAAGGACACTAGTCATACTGGAGTAGGGCCCCCCTAATGACCTCACCTTAACTGGACTATCTACCGAGTCAAGTTTCCAAATAAGGTACATTCTGAGGTACTAGGGGCCAGGACAATAGAAAATATTCAGGAGGAGGGGCACAATTCATAACAATGGCCAAACTTTAAAAAAGAAACGTGGTTCCTCCCTGTGCCTATTCCCCATCTTTACTCCCTGCTACCTCCATGTCCCCCACCGCCAGGCTCCTGCACTGCCCTTGCTGAGGACTGAAGGACCTTGCGGTGGCCCAGTTTGGTGGACACGTTCCTGTCTTTGTTGTGTGGACCTTACTGTCACGCTATTCCTCAAACTCCTTCCCTTTGGCCTCTCCACCACTGAGGCATCCCCTGGAGTTCCGCAGCGCCTTCTCAGATGCCGGCAGGGCTCCATCCTCAGCCTTCTCCTCTCCCTGCTGAGCCCTGCCTCGGCTAATCACCTATGCCCCTCCGCTGCTTTCAAGGTCCACCCCCATGCGGACCACCCCTGATAGATTTCTCCGACACGACACTGACACCTCCCCTGACTTCCAGATCCGACCATGGCCACTACCTGTTCCCCTGGGGTCTCCAACTCCAAATGCACCCAACCAGACTCACCCCTTCTCCATCCAAATCCTATCTAAGGCCTCTGGCGAACCTCCTCCTGTAGCCCCTGCCTCACCATCCATGCACCTCTCACTGAGCCAGACAACTGGGCGTCGTCCTGGACCGTCTTCCGTACCATGTCATCAGTCCCCAAGTCCTCTGAAGTTAAAATCATTTTCCAAACAGATCCTGTCCATTTGGCCTCCATTGCCACCCTCATCACTTCCATAGGTTCTCATTTCTTGGCTTCAGGGCTGTTTGACTTTGTAAGCCTCCTACCTGTACCATGACCCCCTGCCTCCTCCTACCTCCACCTTGCCTTCTTCTCTGTGTCATCCTTTACATCGTTCCCAGACAGGCCTCTCGGGCAGCCAATGTTCAGAATCATTCAAGGGCTCTGCGTTGCCTGCACGATAAAGAACAAACCCTGCTCGCTCTCCCAGTCCTGCCCCTCCCCTCTCCTTGCACGAGAGCTGTTCCAACGGATGGACACACTGAGGCCCCTGAAAGTGTGTGCTGCTCTCTCATCTCCTTCCCACTGACTGTCCCTCTTGTCCCCCCTGCCCTCTTCAACACCTAGTATGTCCTGTAACCATAATTCATCCATGGCCTTCTGCATTCTATCTCCAGCACCTGGTCCACTACCTGGCACATAATACAGGTTCAATAATTGTTCCATGAGAATCTCTAACCTGATGAAGAGTCCAAAGGAGAAGCCTGAGGCCCAGAAAGTCGCCTGAGGTCTAACAGCCAGTGAGCGGCAGAGTTGAGAGTCAACCTGGCCCATACGTGAAGGTTCTCGTCAAAGATGGCGGCTTCTCGGGCCTCCCCCCAGACCTGGATCGATCGGTATTTTGAACAAGCTACCTTGGTGTACGAAGAGTCTGAGAACCAACGGCCTGTGCCTTTATGCCGTCTGAAAGGCCTTTGCAGTTCGTCACATTTGTAAAGGCCCAGTCAGTCCCTATCTATGGGTGACAAGCAAGGATCCGGGCCCAGATCCATTACATTTTCATAGAAAAGCAATCTTTTGTTTGAGTCCTGAAGCTTTTCCTTTTAGAGTCCGCCATTAGGATGCAAATTCCCCTGGCAGAATCAACAGACCTAGAAGGAGGGAAGTGAGGACTTGTGGAGGAAGCAAAGCAGGTCTGTGCGGTAAGAAGTGGCTGGGATGGAGGGGAGAGAAGTGTTGCCGACAGAACCCTTAAGAATGATGCCATTTATTATTGCTTTCTTTTTGAATCTTGGTATGCGTCAGAATTACATCCTGGGCTTGTTAAGAGGAATATACCTGGGCCCCACCCCCAGATCTGGCAGTACGGAACCAAGCAGCTGCATTTCTAATAAGCTCCCAGGGAGCACACTTTGAGAACCACTGAGCTGATTCAACCTCTGTACCCAGTGCAATGACCTATTAGTCTGTGGCACCCATGGAGATAGGGTTGTGATCACCCCGTCTTTCTGTGAAACCAGCCTTTCACCTTGTCACACCAGGCCTTTGAAGACGACATTGGAGAGTGGGTTGTGAATCTGACTACAGAAAGCTTAAAATAGAGCAGTAGAAAGGAGTGCACCAGGCCCTGGGATCCTTGAAGGCAAACGAGAGTGGCGGGTTTGTTGTGTCTCTCTCACCCACAGACGTTTCAAAGCACAGCACTTGCGGCCACAAAATTTGTATTGCGGAAGCAGAGTGTCATTATCTGTTTCCTTCGAGATAGGGACACGTAGACAGGAATGGCCTTTCCCACACCAACAACTTTCAAGTACCACCGCTGAGCCTCCACTGCACTAAGAGTGCTGGCCTGCTTCCATGACTATGCATGAAAATGGAGACAATTCTTCTCGTGACTTGAACAGAAAGTTAAAAAGGGACTTTTAAATTGCATATTGCTCCAGACCACCTTACCTGAGATTAATGACTAGTGTATATGGAAGAGGAGCGGTGGAATGGAGGACCACGACCTGTGTCTAGGGCCTGGCTTCAGCCCGGACGTTCGTTTGCTTGGTGGGGGCGGGTGTTCGCGCTCTGGGGAAAAGGAGGTCCCCCCGGAGGCCTGTTTCAAAGCGAGGCTTGTTTGGCTCACTTCAGGGCGCTCCTCCGAGAGCGGCAGCGCGTGCTAGGGCCGGCTGGGAGGCGCGCAGCTAGCAGGATGCTCCTGGCCCCCGCCGGCGCGTGTGTACGTGTGTTCGCACTGTGGGGAGATGCAGGGCGTGTGCACGGCACGGGCGGGACGCGCGCCACTACGAGCTCCGGGTGAAAATTCCGCACAAAACCCAGGCTCCGGCGCTGCGGCACGCTAGCCGGGGGAACCTAGCAGACGCGCAGGGCTGTATCCCCGTCCCAAGGTTCAGCGCGCTAACACCGAGCCGCTGCACCAAAAGACTGGGAAAGGAGCTGTGCGACTCCCCACAGACCCCGGGCGGGGCGCAAGACCCCGGAACCCGCACGCGCCCAGGCAAGCAGAGCGCGCACCCAATACTTGGCACCCCTGCGCGCTCCCCGAGCGTTCTAGGGAACCACAGCACGGGTGGGTATTAACGGGGAAGGAGGGGGCGTGGCCTGCCCGAGACCAGCCAATGGGCCGGGGAGGGGCTCGGGAGGGCGGAGCGGAGGCATAGAGCGCCTATTGGCTAGCTGGCCACCGGTATGCAGATACCGTGGAGTCACGTGCCAGGGGCCGGGACGACTTCCTGTTGGAGGCCAACGCGGGGCGGGGAAGGGGGCGCGAGCGCCCCGTCTGGCTGGAGCTGGGGGAGGGGGGTTCTTGTCAGTTAGAGCAACAAGATGGCCGCGGTGGCAGCTCCGCACCTCAGCGCGACGGCCTCGGGAGCCGCAGCCACCGCCGCCGGCCCCGCTGCTCTGCAGCCTTGAGCACCACCCCAGCCATCCCAGCCGCCCCTGACAGGGCCCTCCGCGCCACCGCCGCGCTCCTGCCGCCGCCGCCGCCGCCGCGGGCCAGCCCGAGCCGGAGGCGGACGGAGCGCAGCCGGCCGAACGCCGAGCTCCGAGCCCCGCCACTGCCTGGGATCCCGGGCCGCACCGGAGCCACCGTCCCGCCCGCGGGAGCGAGGAGGAGGGCGCGTCGCGGCGTCGCCGTGGCCGGACCTGGACCTGCTGGGACGCGCCACCGCCCACCCGCCCGCGCCGCCGCCGCCGCCACCGCCCGCGCCAGGAGCTGAGCCCGCGGCGCCGGCGCTGAGCGGGCCCCTGCCGCCCGAGCTCCCCGCAGGCCTCAGGGTGGCCGCCTGGGTTGTTGTCGCCACTGCCGCCAGGCCCGCGCCGCTGGAGCCCAGCCGAGGACCCGTCGCTGCTGCCGGGGACGGAGCCCAGGTGAGCGCGGGCCAGGCTCCGAAGAGCCGCAGCTGACCGAGCTGGCGGCGTCGCCTTTGTTCGGCCGGGCCCGGAGCGCGAGGGGTCGCAGGTCCCGGCGGGAAGGGGTGCGCAGCGCGGGGCGGCGGGAGGCGCTGCCCGCGGCGCGGTGTCGTGTGCGCGCGTGCGCGAGCGCGGGGAAAGAGGTTCCCGGGGCCCGGTGTGCAGGGAACCTGGCGGGATCGCTACGGTGACACATCAGTTGTGGTGTTTTTAGACTGATGCGCTTGGTGGAAGCGGGCTCTCCCCGAGCGGTCACCCACGGGTTTTGCATTTGTGATGGCATGCAGAAACCCGAATGTTTTCGGGGTAGGGCCTCCGCGCCGTTGTTCGGGAGAAGAGCAGCCCCGGAGCGTGCTCTGGTGGAGGGTGGCCGGGCCTCGGCCTGGTGCAGGCCTGGAGTGAGGTGGGCTGCTAGAGGCGTCGCAGGCTGCGGAGCGATGCGCACGAGGAGGGGAGCCGCGCCACATCACAGCTGCCCTGCTATCAGATCGCGTAACCCGAGCGCCTCGGCGCCACCTCGGCACCTTTACCTTGTGGATGAGATTTAATTGATTGATTCGTAGCTATTAAAATGCGCAGATGCGAATTAGGGGCTCCCCGCGCGGTAACCGGGCGGGGGAACCGCTTGCAGCTTGCGCAGAGCGTGGGGAGCCTCGCTGAAGATGCAGGATCGCTGCCTCCTGGTCACGGGCGGGGGAGGAGCCGCAGACCCGGCTGCACCTATTGCGGTTTAAGGCACTCGGAGGCATCCGTGATTCTGCACGAAACGGGTGCGTTGCCTCGAACCTTTGCCTCTGTCGGAGTGAACCTCCATTTGGTGTGCTGGGTTATTTCTCGGCACGAACTGCAGATTGTGAACTCAAAATGGTGCTCTGTGGAGGTCCGGCTCGGGCGTCCTGAAGGAGTTGCGAGTTGGCGGCGTCTGGCTGGTTTAGGCCATTGTGTTGCCGAGGTTTGGCTTTTCTCCTGTATCTGGCGTTCGGGACGTAGTGCCTCGGCCGTGTAGGTGGTCAGCGCATGGCGATCGCTGCGTGGAGCTGCTACGTCTCTAACCGCAGTTGACCCCGCACCAGGCTTATTTTAGGCGAGTTATTTCCTGCATTCAGGATTGAGTGGCTGTGGGGATGGGCGAGACGCTGGAAACGTACCTTGGTGGTCTCAGAGGACAGTGTTGGCCGGCTTGAACTGTGGGGGTGCCGACAAGTCCAGGCACAGGTCCCGGACTCTCCGTGCTGGGGAAAGGGTGAAGGGGAAAGGGTGAAGGGGAAAGCCGAGCCGCGGCCAGATGAACTTGCTTGGCAGAGGGCACCTTGGAGGAATGTACATCATTTCAGAACCACGCAGTGGCAAAGGTCTTGGAACCCGTTTCAGCGCGGACCTCTGTAACGCTTTGTTGGGGAAAATGGTGCAAAATGAGGTTTTCAAAATGACCAACCAGTTGAAGAATCCAAATTAATTTCCTTGCTGGCGTTTTCAGAAGACAGTAGCCTGATAAATGGTTAGTTTGTTTACCTATACTGAAAGTTTGTTTTTTCTACAGAAAGTTCATAATATGTCTATTTTCATAAGGAAGGAGGTTCTTAGAATCTGTTTTCCTTTCACAAGTTGGATAATGAGAAATCGATAGCCTAGAAAGTGGTAATAGTAGAATTATTGGATGAGGTAAATTATACTTACGGTGACACAAGGATTTCTTCAAGGTAGCACTTCCTTAACCAGCAGAGCGGATCTGCATTCCAGGTATGACATGAACACCTGAGGGCATCCTCAGGGGAGGCGGTTTCAGGAGCCTGACTCTAAGTCTTCGGGTCCAGTTCCAAGTCCGTATGGACGGCCAGTGCCTCTGTTTTACTGTCGGGGCATGAAATCGAGTTAGATCGACACCACGGCTGCCATAAGGCTCAATCCTATTTCACTTGGATTCTGGCACTTAAATATTTTAGTAGTAACCTGGGGTATGTGTCATTGTAGATTTTAGATTTTCCTCCTTACATTGTTTATTGTTGTTCTTTTTTAAGTGGCACATGTTTTAGCACTCTCACAAAGATTATTTTGTAACACGTTTATATTTAGTTGGCTTAGGAATTTTGGAACAAATAGTTGCATTCGAGTGCTGATTATGAAGGGGACTGGGATGCGCTGTTGCTTTCGACTCTCGGTGACTGAAAAAGAAGTCATGAAGGGACACAGGACACTTCGAGTGACAGCGTTTCTCACCAGCACCACCTTTTTGTTGAGCAGCTGGCTTTACAGAGATAAATTTGTGCTTTTCCCAATGCTGTTGTCTGGCTTGCTTCCAAACCCCCTCTGGAGGGGGAGGCCAAGACAGGAGCGGGCAGTTTTTCCTCAGCAAAGGGACCTTTCGGTGGAAAAGAAATGAAGACGAACTCCGAGCAGTGCTGGCGGGACGGCGCTGGCAGCGCTTCCTCAGCTCCAGCGAGGGCAGCGAGGTCCTGCGTGTCCGCCGGTTCCTGCTGCACTCGAGGACGCGACGCCGGTGCTTTACAGCTGTTTTTAAAGATGGCTGGTGGAAGTAAGTCTCTTTGCATTCGATCTGAGCATGCAGCGTGTTTTGGCATCATGTAACTTCCCTGAGAACTTAGCATTTTAAGGGTGAAGAGCCGTTTTAGAGACTGTGGCCCATTTTGGCCTTCCCCATAGGAATTACATCCGAGAGACTGCCTGCGTGTATAGGGTTTACTGTCTAAAGGTGACACCTGAGAAGATTTCATAAGAAGGAGAATGGGTTGACTGTGAAGTCTGAGGCTGTTCACCGCTCAGAATAGTGTATGAAATAATTAAGATTTGGAGACGGAGCCACTGAAGACTGCTTAGCCAGAGCAACTGAAGCCTGTGGGAAAAGCACGAAGCGAACCAGGGGCGGGGTTGGAAGGCCTGGCCTGGGGCGAGGGCGGGGGGGGGCCCTGAGCCTTCGGCCCAGAAGGTTCTGAATGGATGGGGAGGAGCCAGTGACTTTGTCTTATTTTGTTTTTGTTTTCTTTGATTGAAATTGTTTTGACTTCTTACTCCTGATTTCGAGACACTTGGGTTTTTACCTTTGATTCCGGCTTTACTTCAGAGGGCCTGCTGAGGGTTTTGAAATCTTTTGCGGAAGTATTGATGCCGTGTTCTATTTTCTGTGATAACTGATTTCACAGTGAAGGTGACTGGATTTTACTTGCTTAATTAAGACACTTAATACCTTAATAATTTTGTTTGAAAATGTCATAGATTTAAGTAGGCAAAACATCAAATGAGAGCTCACCTTTTTTTAAGGCAAATTTCAGATTTTCTGTAAGTCAATCTAAACATTACCTAAAATTTTACTAATTAATTTTTTAGTCACAAGGAGAGCATTCTTTACTTTGCAACATAATATACATTAAGCTTTCTTTAAATAGACTTTAATGCAATAAAGATGTTCTCATAAACATTCAGCTTATATACAACTTTTCAGGAATATAGTTACTGAAAAATATAAAGGTTACTTGTCAGAAATAGCTATATACCCTTGTGTAGCGATCGTGTGCCTGACATTGGAGCCAAGAGATCTGCAGTCCTGGCCTAGTGGGCTTGTTTGAGAAAGCTGATTGATGGACTCCTGTAAGTTTTCTGTTGTGCTTGTCCTGCATTTGAACTGTAACGTAATGGAAGGTAAAAGATGCATTTTTCACTTCTCCAACTGGGATGTGACAAGCTTTCGCATGTTAAAAACGTGGTGAAAATTCGTACCCTTTGTGCCATTTTGGGAGTTTGACTAAAAAGGAATTCCCTCTGGGTCCCTGATGCTTTTGGAGAGCGCAGGCGCCATCGCAGCGTGGCGCGCTGTCTGCGGAGAGCGCGTCCTTCCCTCGCGCTCAGAAGGCTGCAGGGCTGTGCGCGGAGCAGGCAGCCTGGGCGGCCAGCGTCACCGTGCGGCGCAGGCGCTGTTCGTGCGCTCCCGAGCCCCCGTGGCTGCAAACCGCGCGGAAGGAACGGCCTTGCGGAGGCAGCCTTCACTCACTGCTGTCTGAACTCTTGGCGCTCCGTGTGGGCGCGCGGAGTCCAGCCCTGCGGTGGGACCTGGGTTTGCCGAGACACGGTTATGATCGAGGAAGGGCAAGACTGTGCTTCTAATGCGCGTCTCTTCTGGGCCGATGGAGTTCAGTTTGTGCTCTCAGAAACAAGGGGCGGTGAGTTGTCTGTCACAGGGTGTCCCTCCTCACTGTTGGAGAGTGACATGCCCAATCGTGGGCCACTGGGCCACAGCGCGCAGGGCCCGGAGCGTCCTCTGGGACCTCTCCCCCAGGTGGCTTGATCTCCTGTGGCTGGTTCCCATTTTACTTCCTCATAAACCTTTTCTGACACCAAAACATTTTAATTTTTGTACAAAAATATGAAAATGAAAGTGTGCAAATATGTCCACTCATCGTTATTTAAGGTTACAGCACTTTCTGTGACCAGCATCTGTTTGTATAAATCAAGGCGATCCCCTGTGATCCCTGAACAGGTCTTTTTTTCTTTAGAGACTCTTTTCCTTCTTTAGGACGTTTTAGAAATTAATGCCATGTTACGTCTTTACGATGTTCTTCCTCTGAAGGCCTGAACTGCAGGCCCACACACCACGGCGTCGCGGCCGGTTGTTCTCGGCCGCGGGGTGGGTGCGCAGGGTGCAGAGCCGCGCCAAGGCGGTGACCGGGGACATGCTGCGTGCGGTGGGCGCTGTCCGGCTGACCGCGCAGGAGATCCCTCACAGCCGAAATCCACTGCTCGTGTTGAACCTGGCAAAGGTATTGTTTACTTTTTAGTCCCAAAGATCATTTCTTTTTAATGACTCTTAATAAGCGGGGGAATCTCAGTTAGAATATTAGTCGGGAATTACCGTAAGATGCGGAACCGGGAATGGCAGCGGCAGCACACTCACCACCGCTCAGCCATTGGCGCTGTGGACGGTGTCCGGGCAGCGTGGGTCAGAACCAGGGGTGGGGCGAGCACGCGGGGTTTCTGCCTCCAGTGCGTCATCGTGCTTTCTTCCATGGTGGATGGAATGGGAAACACTGGGGGGCAGGGGGCGGGAAGGGACTGAACTGGCTCTGTTCTTCAGGAGGCTGCTGTCTTAAAGGGGGGCTTTCCTGCGCGGGGCTGCGGGCAGGGAGGGAAGGAGGGATGGATCCACGGCTGTGTGGGCACGAGGACATTACCTCGCTGAGGACGAGTTAGGAGGGTGATGCGGGGCAGGAGTGGGTAGAAAGCACCCTCGCAGGGTAACCAGCCCTCCACTTAAAAACAGCCCTCCGCTGGGTGCAGGTGATCAGTAAGCACTCACCCTGTGGTCGTATGCCAAGGACCTGAGTCCTTGCTGTCTCCTTAACCCGCACAGCTCTCCTGGAGAACGGTTGCTCTTACTCATTCCATTGTAGGGGGGGAGGGGCAGACAAGGAATGTCGCTTGTACAAGACCCTACAGCTTGTAGGAGGTGAGGCCGGGTGTCAAACTCAGTGCGCTTCATAGTCCTTCCACATGGGTAAATAGCTATTCACCTTGGATTGTGTGAATAGCTTTTATTTTTATTCTTTTTTATTTATTGACTTGAGAGAAGGGAAAAGAGGCGGGGGGGAAGAGAAAGAGAGAGACACACACAGACACTTCGGTGATGGCACTCATTGGTTGATTCTTTTATGTGCCCTGACTGGGGATCGAACCCATAATCTTGGTGTGATGCTCCAACGGACTGAGCTGCCTGGCCAGGGCTTGAATAGCTTTTGAGTTAGTCTTTCTTCCTCTGGTTTGTGTCACACCCACCCATCTGCTGACACGAGCTGAATGCTTTCCAGGCACCTGTGAGTGTTTCTGTTTCTCAGCCGCAGCCTGTACGGTAGGTGCTGTGACTGTGTTCATTTTCCAGGCGAGGACGCCGGGCTGGTGGGGAGGTTGAATTGTTTGCCCAAAGTCAAAGCCTTACTAAGTGTGTGGACCCTCTGCTGCCGGAGTCCGAGCTCTGTGCCACGCCTCCCCCCCCTCCCCCCAGGCTGCCTTCTGAAGCCCAAGCCGGGTCACTTCATCCCTTCCTTTCCTGCACAGAAACTTAGTGCCTCTTTGTGCGGTGGCCTCAGTGAAGGGGCCCGACATCTGCCCTCCCAGAGTTGTCCTACTGGTGAGGGGGTGGCACCAGACGGGAACAAGACGACGGCGACAACAGTGTAGTGGCAGTCAAGGGTTGTGAGGGTTTCCGGGGGTCACGCGTCTGTAGCAGTGTGGACTTAGGGAGTCGTGCGCGCTGGCACCCCTCTCGAAGTGTATTAACGTGTTAGATGCTTGGAAGTTCAGCAGCAGCAGAACTATGTTTATTGCCTTTATTAGCCCAGTCTTTCCCAAACGTATGCGACTGCCTCACATTGCTCTTCCTTCACACCATCTCCCGGTCCCGTGGAACGGACTTGAGGGGTGTGGAGGGGGAGGGGACTGCGGGTTGGAGTGGGCGGCCAGACTTCATGTCAGGGGGTCCCGGAGGGTTGGTTGGGAGGGAGATTCTGTCAGGAGACAAACAGGCAGGCTGTGCTTACGGGGACATTTTGGAAAGTGGCTGACATAGCAACTTGGACTCAGTATTTTTATTCAATAAGTGACACTGAGGTCTAGCTGGAAGGGAACATTTGTGTTGGCAGTAAGGTTGAGAAGGGGCTTCGTGGCAGACCCTCCTGGCTGGTTAGGAATACTGATGGTCGTTGGGGGGCATGATGTAAACTCAGAGGTAGATCGGAACCTTCCATTGAGCCGAGATGGGGCAGGTGGCTGGAGGGGAAATCGGAAGCGTGAAAACCATGGCGATTGCAGCTGTCTGCGTGAGGCGCTGCAGGCCGGGACACGCATCATGGTGGAGTCAGCCTGGAAAGGTGCGAGGGGGGCTGGCAGATGCAAGGCATGGGATGACTGGCGTGGGCTGTGCGAGAGGGAGTTCGAGGCCAGGCTGCTGCGCTCCGGTCTTCCGGGAAGTGGCAGAGAGGCTCTGCGGAGGCTGACCCCGGAATGCCCAGGTGTGTGCACGCAGGGAGCCACAGAGAGCTGCAGAGGTCTCTTAGGCTCCTCCCTGCCCACCTGCTCCCATTGTCATTTTTATGCTTGCATTTTAAACTCTGTAATGCTTTACTTAATGAAATAGCCATTCTAACATTATCATACCGGAACACACTTAGGAAAATAAGCCACACTTACACAGATAAGCCCAGGTCATGTCGGGCCATCAGACATTTGTCTGAGTTGCTTTCACAGGCACAGACCAGCACCGGCCGGGTCCTTGCAGCAGCCTCTGTGACTGCTGTTCAGAAGCCAGACACTGGTGCTCCTTCCAGTGTCTCACGGCCAGTCCTTGGAAGTGCTGACGGACAGGTGGCCCGGAGCTCAGTGCCTGCGGCTCCCGGGCAGTGACGGGGCGCACAGCCCACATGCCGGTGTGTGATGAGCCACGGGATGAGAGGGTTGTGCCGCTAATGACGGGGATGCTCTCAACGAAATCGAATTTCTCAGTACCATGTCCGTAAAAAATCCTTAACTCAGACTTCATGTAACAGTCCCAAACACACTGTGAACTTGATGGGTATTTCCAGAATTTTGATAGAAAAAAGAGAGAAAACAAATCATCAAGATATTCTGGAAAACATAAAATCAGATTATAACATAAAATATACCAGTGTTAGTTACTAGAACTTTCTAAAGGTTAGATTAATTTAATAGATTCCTTAACCTGATAATAGATTTTCAACAAAGAAATTAAAACCAAAAAATGGATTTTTTAAAAAACTACTGTAGCCCTGGCTGGTGTAGCTCAGTGGATTGAGCGCGGGCTGGGAACCAGAGGGTCACGGTTCGATTCCCAGTCAGGGCACATGCCTGGGTTGCAGGCCAGGTCCCCAGTGGGGGCCACGTGAAAGGCAACCGCACACTGATGTTTCTCTCCCTCTCTTTCTCTTCTCTTTGAAAATAAATAAATAAATAAACCAAAAAAAAAAAAACAAAAAAAAACTGCTGTAGCGTGGGGTGGAGGAGCTTTAAAACAGACAAAAATATTTATTTATCACAGTTGGGTGACGAAAAAGAACCCCGGTCACCATTGTACCCTTGCGTATATCATGGCCTTGTGTCATCTAGATGAGCATTGTCCCCTCGCCCCCCAATTGCTGCAGATCTGGGTCCCAGTGCAGCCCATTCCCAGGGGTCAGCGCTGCGCAGAAGGCCCTTCGTCGGCCGATTGTCTCGGTCAGCCGTGGAGTCGCTCGATAGCAGGCTGGTGAGTGGTTCTGTTTGTACCGTATTGTGTGGACACTAAGATGAAAGTTTTCCGTTTTATTGTGAGTCATCTGTTTCTTCAGAGATATTGCTTCCACCAATGATAGTGGGGGGAGGGAAGAGGTTGATAATGAGTTTTTTCCCTCCTTTTTTTTTAGTCTTTTTAGGATGGTAGCAACCCATAATTTCAAATAGTCAGCCTCACCTGTGGGGATTCACCTTCGGGTGTGGAAAGAGTTGGTCTTTAACAGTCCTTAGTGGGGTGCCTTGGCCTTTTTTCTGTGGGTACCCGTGGGAATGGGTGGTTCCCTTTCCCTGAGGCCCCTGGGTAAGTGCCACCAATCGAATTGTGAAGACATAATGGGACATTTCTTAGAGACATTTGAATTTTAGGTATGATAGGTAAAATTATACAGAATAATTCCTGGTTCGCCTTCCTGTTGGAAAAATGAGAGCTGTGACCAGTGGGGTCGCTCTGGCTGGTCCAGAGTGTGTGGCTAGCATGTCCTAAACTCACCGAGACAGTTTCCCTGGGGGGTGGGGCTCTGCGGAAATCAGAGCAGACTCTAAAAGGGTGTTGTCAGAATTCTTTTTCTTGAAATCAACTTGTGTTCACTCATAACTTAGGTACCCCTTTGGCAGTATTATTGGACGTGGTTAATTAATTAACTACACACGTTCCCCTTTAACCTTCGGTGGCCAAATTCTGATTACACAGATCCGCGGCCTCGGAAAGTGGCTGTTTCTCTCTAATTTGTGATTTTTCTAACTAAATCTCAGATTAGCAAACATCAGTTTCGGAATTCAGCCTTTAGGATCATCCAAAAGTTTTCCTAGCCTTTTATTTGTATTTCCCATAACTTTTTTCCTCCCCTTTTTAAAATTTGCTGTTTTCACATCCTCAGGTTTGCTTTATTTTACATTTTCTCTCCTGAAACTTTGAACTTCAGAGATGGGAGGCAAGGCCTGGTTTGAGGCAATAGGGTGAACCATCTGTTTTCTTACATTTTGATGTATTTTTGTGTTCCAAAGTATGTTTGCTCCGAAGATATAAATTCACAGCTGGAGAAAGGATTCGGACTTCGTAATGGCTTTCGTTTTTGAGTTCTTCCCATGTGTCGAGTATAGAGCACGCACTATAGTATCTCATTCATTCTCACCGGGAGGGGAGGCAGCCGGGTGCCCACGGCGCTGTTGTCAACCTCATTCTGAGGGAGGCAGCGGTTTTGTTTGCATTGTTTCTGAAGAGCTCAGAGCTCTTAGGGGCCCAGATAGGACCTGTAAATCGGAGCTATTTTAATTAAAAAGTTACCAAATGCTGTATAAATTACCTGTGCCTTAATGGATTTACAGCCCCAAATAATACAATCTGGGGCTCTAAAAATATATTAAGGTAACAGTAACTTTGATGTGTTTGTAGGAGACATCATAGATATTTGAAAAGCTTGCCGGTGAACACCCTTTGCTCCCTGGTTCTCGCCTCTGGCACCGGGTGCAGCCTCAGCAGCCGCGGGGCCACAGGACCAGCACGGCTCTCGCGGGTTGTTTTTTTCCTGCCACAGTAGCAGGGTTCTCTCGAAGCATTATTTGAAAATCAATGTTACTGAAAAACCAAATGCTATTTAAAGGGATTCTAGGTTTGATCCACATTTCTATAAAAATCTGTGTCACCTTGCAGCCAGACCGCTTTAGTTAACGGGGTAAGCTAGAAGTGAGCTGCCTTTGATACATAAGAGCAGCGTATGAATGGATGATAACTGCCTTTCTTCTGTCTAATTCAGCTGCTTCCTATTCAGTCTCACATCTCAGTTGGAAAGCAATTTCCCTCACTTGACCCATTTTCCTTCTACATTATATCTTTCTTCTGACTCTTCAACACAAAATTTGAAGGCATGAAGTATTGTAAAAACCCCTATAGACTTAGGAGGTAAGGAAATTCAGACACCTTCTGTGGAATGAGCATGCCGTCTTTTGTTTCATTATTTGGCGCTCTGGTTGGAGGTGTGACAATCGCGCTTCTCTACTTAGATGTCCCTGTATCTGGAAGAGATGATATGTTCAGTGCCTGAGACTGGTAGGGAGGCTTATGGGTATAGGAAAAAAATAGACGTGTGGGGTCTCATTTAGTTAGCACGGACAGTTTAAGGGTGTTGTAGTTTTAGTGAACATACATGCAATAAGCCAATATTAACATGCACCAAAGCCTTAAAATATAAGGATAGCTTTTTTGTCTCTAAACCCCCACCCCCAAGAGTTACAGTAAATTTGGAGCTGTACAGCTTTTGAACACCTTCATCACCCCCAAATCCCTCGTGCCAACCTGCAGCCAGTCCCCATGGTCACCCTTGGCCCCAGACAGCCACGAACATCCTTTTGGGTCCTACAGACTTTCCCTTTCTGGAAACATCATACACCTGCAATCAGCTGCTTTTACTCGGTATGATTTTTTTGAAGATATCTTAAAACAAAAAAAGATTTTATTTATTTTTAGGGGGAGAGAGAGGGATGGACACAGTGACGTGAGAAACATCGATCAGTAGCCTCTCGTAGGTGCCCTGACCACGGACTGAACCCGCAACCCGTGTTTTAAGTGTCTTATTGTCTCAACAACTAGGTCTCTTGATGCCACCTGGTGAACATCAGCACCTCTGTTGGTCACAGGTATGACATGCTATCATGTGATAACATTTATTGTGTTTCACATCCATGGATAACGAGGGCTTAAATTGGCTTCTGTCCTTGCAGATCAAGTGCTAAATGTCTTAACATACTTAACACCAGCGTCCTTCACGGAACCTCCATTTTCACTTGTGTGAGCTTGCTCTTTGCTGTCTTCACTCGTGCCTTTGGTGAGCTCATTTAGCTCCGTGACTTTAAATGCCACACACACCCTGAAGACTCCTGAGTCTTATGTCAGCAGCCTGGCCTGCGCCCCACACTCAGTGTTTGCGATACCACTTGCCTTCTCCACGTGCTGTTTAAAGGGCATTCCCAACTCACAGGCCCGGGACTGCGCTCCTGCTCTGGCAGCCCCACGTCACTCTGGCTCACCCCGCCACCCCCCCCAACCCCCGTCTCACTGGAGGGCGCTTCCATCCTTCCATTCCCTCCAGTCAGACCTTTGGGGTCCCTTCCTCCTCGTTTTTTCTCCATGCATAATCCATACTGAATCGAACAGTATGGTTTAGGTTTTTAAATAATCCAAGGACAAAGAAGAAATCACAGGGAATGTCAGAAAAAAATATATTAAACGGAATTAAAAAAGAAGAGAACAACATACCAAATTCATGTGATGCACCTAAACTGTACTAAGAGGGAAACTTACAGCTTTAAATGTCTATGTTTGAAAAGGACAAAACTATCGAATCAATAACTTAAGCTTCTACCTTATGAATCCAGAAAGTAAAGAACAAACTAAACCTCTAGTAAGCAAAAAGAAGATTCGTGGAAATCAATGGAATAGAAACAGAAAGCTAGTAGAGAAGATCAATAAAACGAAAAGCTGGTTAATTGAAAAGATCAAAACAATTGAAAAACCAGTAGCTAGACTGACCAGGAAGAAAACAGAGAAAAAAGAAATTGCCAAAACGAAGAATGAAGGAGAGGGCGTGAGCACTGATCTTATAGAAATTAAGTACAGACTATGAGTAACTTTATACCAACAGATCAGACAGCTTAGATGAAATAGATGAAATCCTGGAAATAGACAAATTATCAAAACTGACTCAAGAAGAATGAAAAATTTGAATGGACATGTAACAAGAAAAGAAATTAGTAAATAAAAATCTTGTCACAAAGAAAGTCCCAGCTCATGTTGGCTTCACTGGTAAATTCTGTCAAACATACGAATATAAAGAACGACTACTACCAAGCCTTCCCAATTTCCCCAAAACAAAAGAGGTAACATTTCCCAGCTGATTCTATGAGGCCAACATTGCCGTGACTCCAAAGCCAGAGACGTCCTAAGAAGAGGAAGCTGTAGCCCACTATCTCTCATGAAAGAAACACAGATATCTTAACATCAGGAAGCCACGCCCAGTATAGAAAGGATTATGATCAAGTGGGATTTGTCCCAGGACTGCAAGTTTGGATTAACATCCTAAAATCGCTTAATGTAACACACCATATTGATAGGATAAAGGACAAAACCACATGATCATCGCAGTAGATGCAGACAAATCTGACACTCAGCTGTGATGAAAACTCTCAGGAAATGAGGTGTGAGGAAATGAGGCGCGCTCAATCCACTGAGCCACACCAGCCAGGGCATGGAATGAAACTTCTTAAACTTGATTAAGAGCATATAGGAAAAACACATGAAGTTAATATCATACTTGGTTAGGATGGGTGACTAAATGCTTTCTCCCTGAAATTGGAAACAAGACAAGAACGGCCATGCGTTTGCTTCTATTCAGCATGCTGCTGGGGATTTTAGCATGTGCAGTTAGGTAAAGAAAAAAGAAAGGCACTAGATTGGAAGGAGGAAGGAAGCTGCCCTTGCCCACGGGTGACATGATCCTGTACGTAGAAAACCCAAGGAATCCCCCGCACAAAAAAGCAAGTGTAACTAGTAAACAAGCTCTGCGAGGTCACAGGATACACGGTCAATATACAGACATCACTTGTATTTCTTGTGTATCTAGCAGTAAACAGTTTGAAAATGAAATTCCAAAAACAACTTAATTCACTGTAGTGTAGCATCAAAAAGAATTAAATACTCTAGAATAAATTTCATAAAAGAAAAAGGCTGGCCTGGCTGGTGTAGCTCAGTGGATTGAGCGCGGGCTGGGAACCAAAGGGTCCCGGTTTGATTCCCAGTCAGGGCACATGCCTGGGTTGCAGGCCGGGTCCCCGTGAGGGCCATGTGAGGAGCAACCATACATTGCTGTTTCTCTCCTTCTCTGTCTTCCTCCCTTTCCCTCTCTCTAAAAATAAATAAATAAAATCTTTAAAAAAATAAAAATAAATAAAAAGAAAAAAAAGAAAAAGGCTTTTATACTAAAAACTGCAACATGTTACTGAGAAAAATTAAAGATCCAGATAAATAAAGAGATGTTCTATATTCATGGATGGGAAGACACAATATAGAAATTCTCCCTAAATTTATCTATTCAATGCAATTCCCATCAAAATCATAGAAGGCCTTTTTTTTTTCCCACATAAATGGAGAAGCTGATTCTAAAATATATATGGAGATGCAAAAAACGTAGAATAGTCAAAACAATTTTTTTTTAAGATTTTATTTATTTATTTTCAGAGAGAGGAGAAGGGAGGGAGAAAGAGCAATGTATGGTTGCCTCTCCCATGGCCCTCACTGGGGACCTGGCCTGCAACCCAGGCTTGTGCCCCGACTGGGAATCGAACCGGGACCCCCTGGCTCCCAGCCCGCGCCCAATCCACTGAGCGGCAGCAGCCGGGTGTTCAGAAATACACCTTCATGTCTGGTCGAATCTGACTTCTGACAAAGGCGTCAATGCAGTTCAGTGGGGGAAGGAGTGTCTTTTCAATAAACGTGCTGAAGTAATTGAATATCCACGTGCATAAAGGGGATTCAGACCCTTGACCTCACACCATACAGAAGAGTGAACTCAAAACTGATCGTAGGTTTAAATGTAAGAACTGAAACTGTACAACCATTAGACAAAAAATAGGAGAAAAATCCTCGTGACCTTTGGTTAGAGTTGTCGGTACAACACCAAAAGAAAAACGCCATAAAAGAAAAGAAGTGTATGTTCATACAGTAGGATATCGTTCAGCAATAAAAAGAATGAAGTTCTGATACATGCTACAGTGTGGATGAACCTCAGAAACGCCATACCAACTGCCCTCATCCATGTGGCTCGGTTGGGTGTGGTCCCACAAAGCCAAAGGTTGCCAGTTTCATTCCCAGTCAGGTACATGCCTGGGTTGCGGGTTCATCCCTGGTCAGGCCATCTACAAGAGGCAACTGACTGATGTTTCTCACATCGATGTTTTATGTATTTGTTTTTAGAGAGAGGGGAAGGGAGGGAGAGAAACATCAGTGTGTGGTTGCCTCTTACATGCCCTGTACTGGGGACCTGGCCCGCAACCCAGGCATGTGCCCTGACTGGGAATCGAACTGGCGACCCTTTGGTTCACAGCCACGCTCAATCCACTGAGCCACACCAGCTAGGGCTGTTAATATGTATTAATATTCTCATTTTTTGAATTGAAAGTAAGATTTTTTGTCTGTTTTGTTTTGCATGGTTTTATTCGAGGTTCATATAAACACTGCTGTTTAATGTTCTTTATAATCAAGGTGATAATGGATTACGACAACAATATTTTTAACTAGGATTATATCCACTGTGTTCCCAAGAATACGTCTTAACTACTTTAGACTTAAAAATGTACAGATCCGTGGGTTTGTGGGGGTGAAAACTGAGATGCAGAGAGGTCGGAGACCTGACAGAGATTGGGCAGCCCTGGGTTCAAACCTAGGTCTTGCAGAAAACTAGTTTTATGTCACGTGGCATAGTTAAGTGAGCAAAGAAAAAGACAATGTATAAAACAGATTAGTAAGCAAACACATTTTCTAAAATTTATATTGCCAGTAGTCAAGCAACAGCTGGCAGAGTTTCACTGTGATCTTAAGGAAAACGAGGCAGGAAGCTCTTCCGTTCACAGCCTGCTGTGAGAGTGGCAGCGAAACGCTCACACGGAGCAAAAAGGCTCTGTGACCTTGTTACCCTGGTGCGGTCATCGTTATCGTCTTTGTTGAGGTCTGCTTTTCCCTTACCCATAAAAAACTGCATATTTTAAGTATACCATTCAATAAATGTTCATGTTGCTACGTGTGTGCCTGTGAAATCGCTGCAGTCAGGGCAGTGAACATGTCCGCCACCGCCAGTTCTGCCGTGTGCTGTGCTGGTGGAAGGGGTGGGGCAGCAAACTCCGCGACAGGCGAGTAACCTGGGAGGATGGGGAACGGGGTCGCCGCCCTTACGATTTTGTCTGTAAAGGTAGCTACACCTTTCTAGTTTAAAAGTGACTGAAGCCCTAGCGGGTGGCTCGGTTGGAGCATCGTCTTGTACACGAAAATTGTGTGGGTTGGGTTCCTGGTCAGGACCCTAGGTTGCCAGTTCAATCCCTGGTCAGGACACGTTTGCAAGGCAACTGATGGATGTTTCTCTCTTACATCAGTGTTCCTCCCCCCACCCCCTTCCTCTCTCTCTCTCTAAAGTCAGTAAACATGTCATCCAGAGAGGATTTAAAACCATTTTTTTTTTTAAGTTTTAAAAAATAGTTCATTCTTGCAGGAAAGTAATTATCTCTTAAATATTATTTAATCAAACCCCTTTTTGGGGAGCAAAATCTGTTCTTTCGAGAACATACAAGCGCATTATGGTAAGAGACTTGGGGACTGTCACAAAAACAAGTTTCAGCCACAAGTAGGAGCCAGTGAACTGTTGACGTCTTTTCACCTTGCCACTTAGACGTTTACATACAAACCGCCACCGTCTGCTCTCATCATTACTCTGTAAAATCAAAGACCTTCCCAGGCAAAGCAGGAAAAAGGGCCCCGTCACAGTGGAGGGCCTGTGACTGAGGGAGTGCGGCCTTAGAAAACTCCCAGCTGACAGCCAGCGTACGAGGGTCACTCGTGTGAGTGACCTTGGAAGTTGTTGGTTCTGGGCCAGGTTTCTAGGGATGCTGGGCGACTTTGGGTTTATTTTAAATTTCTCCGAGCCTTTGTCTGCTCTTCTGGGAGTGGATAGTAACGCCCCACTACGAGGTTAGTGTAGGGATTAAACGGTACAGCGCCTAGGTTTGACACGACGCAGGGACACGTCATCCGCCCCATACTCAGCCCTGCAAAGCCCGTTCCTTGCGGTCACACGTGTGCGCTGTTGTCGCCTATTCCTGTGTACATTACTGTCGTTTCAAAGCGTGTTACCAGAGAGCGGTGTTGTTTTAACCCTATCAAAGACACGACCATAGCAGTCACTTTGGTGTGATTTGTAAGGTGTGGGAGGCTGGTGGTTGTACCCTGGAAACATCACGAATGCTGGCATGTTGATCGTTTGAGCAAATATGTGGAAGAGAGATTGAGTTTGAATTCTTTGTGGACTATTAGGGTTTGTTTTTTATGATGATCATATTGTCAGTTTAATTTACTGTGTTTCACACAGAGAAGCCCCAGTTGGGGTTGCAGAAATGCGTATAAAGCTTTCTCCTATGACATTTAATTGTCAGAATGTGGTGAAGCTTCGTTCAGTAAGATCGCGTCCCTAGAGTCACGCAGTCACTTCATGTGTGAAGCCGACCCCCCCCCCCGGTTGTGGAGGTGCATTGAGGAGGGAGAGCGGGGTGCCTCACACACTGCCGCTCACGTTCGAGCCATGCGTCACTGTGACCAGTGTCTCTAGTTACGTCTGTCTGTCTGTCCTACGGCGCGTGGCCTTCTGCCCTTCATGATGGTTCTACACGTACTCACTCTCCCTCTCTTTTGTTAGACTGTGCACTCCCTGAAGACAGGAGTCGTGTGTAATTCTTATCCTTTACAGAAGTTAGCTTATTGACATACAGGGTAGGCACCCAGTAAATACTGCCTGAATGTTTGAATGACTCTGCGAGTACAGTGGATGGCTGATCTCTGCTGATGCCAGCGCCCTGCGGAGTTGGACGAGACTCCTGGTGCTGAGCAGAGCGGAGTGAGCATGGCAGCTCCTTTTACGTCCCGCGGATGCCCTTCTCGGTCCGCACTCTCCAGGGATTGTAAAGCTGTGGGTAATGGAAGGCAGCTCCCTGACTCAAAAATAGTAGATATTTCTAACCTGGTGCAAAGCAAAAGACAACTTTTAGGCCAAATGGAAATAACATTTATTCAGTACTAAATTTGTGCCAGGACAGGATCTTTTTAAGTAGTCATGGAACACTTTGAGAATCCAGAAAACCTAAACAGAACAAGGAAGAATTTTAATTATAAAAGAATTTATCTCCAAAAGGCTTCTCCTTTGTAGCTGTTAATAAAAATTAATTTTTATATTTTTCATATTTACTATGTAAATTGCCCCAGAACTTTAAAAAGAGGGAAAGCTATCTAGTTTACTTTATAAATTAGCGGATGATACTAAAAGACGTGAAAATGGTAAGCAACAAAGCTAACTTTAGATTTCTGTCACATAAATATAATCTGAGAATCTTAAAGAGTTTATCTGAAAGTGTGATTCATCATTATTAGTGTTATTTCTTCAAAACCTCATTCTAAAAAAAGAATATGAAACAAATGCAGCAGCGTGTTAAATTAGAATAGTAAAACCAAATAAGGTCTATTTGGGGAATGCAAAGAACTCTTACTATTCCACGAGGGTAAATCGAGTAAGAAAGAAACTTCATCAGATTGTCTTCATTGCTACCTGGGAAGTCACTGAGTACAGTTCAGTAGCCTTTTTGAAAAAATGGAATGCCGACACACAAGGATGCTCTACAGAGATTATTTTTATCTTAAGAAATTTGTGGTCTCCTGTGAATAAATATATAATATATATTTTAGAGAAGGGGGGAGGGAGAAAGAGAGGGAGAGAAACATCCATGTGTGAGTGCCCTGGCCAGGGACTGAACCCGCAACCCAGGCATGTGCCCTGACCAGGAATCGAACCCACAACCTTTCGGATCATGGGATGATGCTCCAACCAACTGAGCAACATTGGCCAGGGCAAAATTCAATATCCTTTGAGACTTCTGCTTCTGGCTTAGGCAGACTTGCTATGTCAGACCAACCATGCTACCAAAAACTAAAAAAGCTAGGTAGGACATAAAAATTAAATATTTAATAATTAAATATTAAACTGAAGGCATTGGAAGCTACTGTGCTATTGAGGACTTTGTGGGGCCAAGGTCCCCACAAGAAGAGCGTTCTAAAGAAGCAGAATAAACATGTGGTCCTACGCCTCAGAGGCATTTGTCAACTCAGAAGCTGTGATGGGAAAGCTGAACAGAGAAAACGAGTTGGGAAGCTAAGGGGAGCACAGAACCTGGGACTCGGGGATGACGGAGGAGGGAGGGCGCTGGTAAACGTCCAGGCTTTTGGTTGGACTCCAACCCCAAAAAAGTTTTACCCTAGGAGTAATGGCGAATATAAGGATGATTCTGAAATCCAGCCCTCACAAAAACTAAAACTGAATTTTTATGCTATGTATCATCCTTAGAAGAACTGAAAAAAAATTATAGTCACTAAATTGTTTTCTGTGAGACATAGTTCTCTCATGGAACTTGAGTTGAAAAAAGCTGCCATAGAGTAACCACTAAAAGGCTGGACAGAGAATTTATGGCTATAAGCTAATACAGAAGGAAAGTGAAAATGAAATAATAAAAAATACTTAACTAGGCCAAAAGAAGACAAGAAACGAAAGAAAATAAATGGAACATAGAATAGATGGGACACAGTTGTGGTAAGATGGCCAATTTAAGTGATAGCGAACACATAGAATTCAAAGCGTGGCCCATCCCTAGAAATGAAGGCGATTTCAGAATGAAAAATGAGCCAATCCACCAGGAAATTTGTGTGTACATATTAACAGCTTCGAAATACAAAAAGCAGAAATCAACAGAATCAAAAGGAGTAAAGATAAGTTCATTGCCACTTGTTTCTTCTTTAAGACATACATTAGGAAGAGCAGGATGCTTGTTTAATGCATGAATTCTCGGACCAGCTTCCGTAGCACACGCCATGGTGAAACCCTGAAAGCAGTCTCAGTGCTGCTGCCCCTGGTAACCCAGCCGCAGGGTGTCTGCTGGAGGCAGCACGGGGCTCTGCTGGGGTGCGGAGCTTTACTGCCCGCATGGGAAAGGCCGCTGCCGGAGAACACGGAGTAGTGCCATTACATTGGAGTGAGAGGCGGCGACTGTCTGGGGCCCTTTATGCCACTGAGCTAAAGGGGTGGCTCTGCTGGCTGGAGTGCGTGGACGTGATCACCGAGGGGAGCCGCAGGTGATGCTTGCAGGTGACGCGTGCAGTGGGGGTGAGGACGAGAGGTCTGTAGCCGGGGGTTCTCTGCAGCGTCTCTTAGCGCGTACTTCTAGGCTCAACATTGAAGAGTAGTGAAAATCTGCAGGCCCCCACCCCCACCCCACGAGGCAGGTCTGTGAGTCAGATTCTCACAGGACGACGTGTTCTCGCCCCGACCAGCTGAGGTTCCGACCGAGGACAAGAGAAGTGGGTGGAGAGTGGGGAAGGAGTCAGGGACGCCATTCGTGACCTCGTGACCTCGTGACCAGGCACAGAAGGAAGGGTTGGAATAAGTTAGCATATTTTTTCTTTGCTCGTTCTATCTGTGTGTTTAACTTCTTTCCTTCTCCTAATTTTATATCCAAATTGTTAGGAGTTAATTTGACAGCTTGGTGTTTAGAGAAGAGAGTATCAATGGGACGGTACTGAGTGAAGGAGTGACCGGCGCGACCAGTGCTGAGTACAGGGGCGGTCGGGACTGCAGCCCCTCACTCTGGGGGAAGGCGAGAGCATCTTCGTTTACAGGAGGATAGGTCCGTGCTGTCGGGTAGCACCGGTTGTTTTGGTGCGTCCGTAGCTCAGGGCATGTAGAGGAAGCATGTGGAAGCCAATAGCCGAAGCGGTGGGCTGTGCCGATCGTCTCATCCCCAGTCTGTGTAGACGCGGGCCCACCTACGCCCAGCCTCGTGATGCTGGAGCTGGGCGGAGTATGTGCACCAGGGGCTGGAGAGGGGGGTCTCACAATCCTGCTTGCTAAAATACGAAATAGAAATAAGAAGTAAAAAGGCAAAAAGATGTTTTTTGTTTGTAGGATGTATACCCAGAAAACCCGCTGGGTATATGTCCGCTGAAAAGTTACATAATGCAACATAGATAAATCAGTAACCTGACCACCAGCAACCAACCGTCTAGGCAGCATACGGAATATTTGGTCTTATGCGTAATAACAATAAATGTAAAATTCCTAGAAATGAACTTAACATAGATAAAGAATAAATATGAAAAAAAATGACAATTTCATTGGAAGAAGAGAGAAATAAATTGAGAGTTTCTCAAGTAGGAAATTAAATCCTGCAGTGCTTTCAGTTCAATTAATTTGTGGGTATACAGCTATTTTAATTTTTTTTTTAAGATTTTATTTATTATTTTTTTAGAGAGAGGGGAAGAGAGGGAGAAAGAGAGGGAGAGAAACAGCAATGTATGGTTGCCTCTCACATGGCCCTCACTGGGGACCTGGCCTGCAACCCAGGCATGTGTCCTGACAGGGAATCGAACCGGGACCCTGTGGTTCCCAGCCTGCGCTCAATCCACTGAGCTACACCAGCCAGGCCAAAGCTATTTTAATTTAAGAAATACATATTTGCTTGGATTAGTGTAGCTCAGTGGGGTGGGCATCCTTCCGCAGAACAAAAGATCTCTGGTTCGATTCCTAGTCAGGGCACATGCCTGGGTTGTGGGCCAGGTCCCTGGTTGGGGATGTGTGTGAGGCAACCGATAGGTGTTTCTCTCTCTCTCTTTCTTCCTCTCCTCTCTCTAAAAAAATTAGTTAATTAAAGTCTTTTTTAAAAATACATATTTTTTGGAACTTGACAAAATGGTTTAAATTTCATCTGGAAGGATAAAAGCATACTTTAAAAAAATTTTTTTTAAAAGAGTGATGAGGGAAACTAGTTGTAACAAATAACCAAGATTTTTTAAAACTGTAATAATTAGAATAGTGTGGTCCTGGCACAAGCACACAATTATTAATGCGGCAGAATGGTCCTCAAACCCCTGTGTTACATGTGACTGTGGTCCATGAAGAGCCAGTGTCACGGATGAGTGGAGAGGGGTCGTTGAGTCCTGGGGGACTAAGTGATGCCCTCACACTCTGTTCGCTACTTGATTAAAAAAAGAAGTAAATCCAGTGCCTACTATGAAATTAAATAAAAAGTTTTAGAAGATTTTGTTTATTTACTTTGAGAAAGAGAGGAAGGGAGAAGGAGATGGAGAGAAACATCAATATGTGAGAGACACATGAATTGGTTGCCTCTTGCTTACCCCCAGCTGGGGGCCTGGCCCGCAACCCTTCAATTCACAGGCCGGCGGCACTCGATCTGCTGAGCCACACCAGCCAGGGCCCAAGCAAGTTCTAAATAAAGTGTCATTGGTATTAAAAAATAAGAAATCTAGGAAATAAAAATAAACTTGGGGAATATTTCTATGCTAAAAATCTCATAAAGTTTTTTTGTGGGGTTTATGGAAATTTAAAACTTCTGAATGCCAAAAATAATTAAAAGGCAAAGTAAAAGTGGGGAAATGTTTATAGTGACATGATAAAAGGTTAATACATTTAACATATAAACTCTTATAAATTGATAAGCCCCCCACTAAGAACCCAATGGATAGGCCAAAAGATATAAACAGTCAATTCACAGAAAATGAATGCATTTAGGTTAACAGATATGGGTGATATGTTCATTAATAATCAAAGAGTTGTAAATTAATGCCAATGAGATACTTATTCTATCTGATTAACTGAGATTAAGAATTGTAATACTCAATGCTTGTGAGGATATTTGGAAGTAAGCACTCTTGTACTCAGATAATAAAAATACAGGTTATTTAAGTGCTTTTGGATAACAGTTTGGTTATAAGTATTGAAACCCTTAATTATACCCTTTTGTTTTAGTAATTCTGCTTCTGGAAATCTCTGGAGATACTAATCACAAATGCAGAACAAACCACACGAAGGGGGTTAGTGATTAAAATAGTAAACATGAAAACACTTAAATGAACGACAAGGAATTGTTAAGAAAATGATATATATCTACACAGTGACGATATTGTGTTGTCATTAAAAGTTGCACTTGTGAAATTTGTCGAGTGTAAGACTGCCTTGTGAAAATGAAAAAGCAGAATGGAGAATGTTACATGAAGGAGTATTTCACCCGTGTCTTCTGTTTTAAGCTTAGACAATTTTGAGAGTGTAATTTAGGGTGGTGGTCAGCTGTATACCGGGGTGCTATGCAAATGAGCAGTACTGACTGCTCTTCATTCTTCATTGCATCTTCTTCAAACATGAGAGTTTCTGCTCTGCGTCTGCCCACCTGCTCCTCTTCTCTCGCAGGAGATGCACCTGCACTGTAGTAACTCCTGCTGAGAATCCGCGGCCCACCCCCTTGATTTCCGCTTCTGTCTGAGCACCTTTCCACTCCCGAGAGCGCGGCGATACTTCGCATCCAAGGGGCTGTGTCTGTGATTCAGAAGGTGAAGACTTCTTCCGTGGGGTTTGAAGCTACGCGACTGCTTCTTCAGTGCTGGACAGTGTTCTTTGGGTGCTGAATGTTTAAATCTTTTACGGTACATCTGCCTACGAATAAATAACTACTAATGGGAGAAATAACACTAATTTTCAAGGAAATGTTTTTGCACTTTTACCTGAGAGAGGCAAAGGTGTAGGTTTAAAATGTAACAGACACGTTCTGGACCATCTTCATTTCAAGTAGTTGTGTGCTCACTACGTTTTCTGAAACGTGAGCTCTGTGAAGGCAGCGACCAGAAGACTGTCCGCCACCCAGGACACTCCCAGTGTGCATAGGTCGCAGGAAAGAGAGAACTGCCGCTTTGTGGGAGTGTCTGCAACCAGAATTGGCTCTTTGGATAACCTGGTACCTAAACCAGTGTCCTGGCATGTGTGGCCCAGCATGAGCAAACAGTGAGGGGCGGACGTGTGAATGGCTCCGTCACCCTCTGAGCCTGGCCTTTGCATGTGGGTGTGCCTTAGCCTCTGGCCCAGGCCCTCTGCTGTTATCCCTAACTCCTTCCGTCTTGGTCTCCCCTGTGACTATGGCTTTGATTGAGACCTCTACATGGACGCCCCTGTGCTCTAGCCAAATGTTGGATCCTCTGGGCTTCAGAGTCCCCTCCTTGAAGATGCAAGTGACGTTCATTGCAGCAAGATTATTTTGAGGAGTAAATGAGATCATCTATTTAAAAGGCCTTTCTAGCCGGGACTTAGTAAAATGACAGCTACTGCTATTATTAGTTTTTCCGAAGACCACAGCCTCAAACTACCTGCTGCCCTAGTATTTTTTTTCAGTCGACCTTGGTGTCTATGGAGGATTAGTGCCTTGGCTCCCCAGAATTGCTGAGTTTTGGAAAGTTCCCTGAATTTTCCCGTGGTGCTTTTGGCTGTGCGGAGGTTTAGTAAAGCCTAGCCTTTCACATTCTGTAGGGCATGCCAGAACTGTCCCACACGCGACTCTGTGCCATCTGTGTGAGGTGTCCACTGAAACACACGTGGTCGGACCCTAATGCTGGGGCATCTCTTTCTTCTCTGTGGAGCTGGTACGTGTGTTCGCGGTTAATGAGAAGCCACACAGGACAACCAAGGAATTGAATCATAAACAGCACCCTCATTTGGGAAGCTGCTAATCGCTCTCAGAAAAACTGTAGGTGAGCTTCAAGTGCCTGTGTTGGTCTGTTCCTAGGTGTGGTCCAATGAGAGGCCTTGTAGGCTTTTTTTTTTTTTTTAAGAAATCAGAAACCAGAATAGTGTCAACTAGCAGTAAATTGATTTTGTGAGAGTGATAGGAAACATTGCTTTTTTAAGAGGCTTTATGAATATAATAATTGGATACACTATTCGTACAAGTTTACATACTTTGAGTATTAGAGTTGATTTAAGACAGCAATTCCCAGGCAGTAGTTGAAGGTGCAGAAGCAACAATCTATGACTGGTAAACACTCATTAGTTACAAGGTATGCGCCCCGCCCTGGCAGGGTCTCAAACCAGTCCAGCACTTCCCTGCTTTGCGTTTACGGAAGTGGGGACTGAAGACTAACCTGCTTTGTGAGGGCAGCCAGCAAGTTACAGAACCTTTCACAGTTCCGTAGTTCCCTAGGTCTCTGGCCAGGTGTTTTTTCCATAGTAACCTGTTGAGTGTTTAAAATAGAAAAATAATATTTTTTCTATAACTGATACTTTCGAGGTAGGTTTTCATTTCTGAAATATGAGTTCTTAAATTTTAAAAAAAGTTTATCAATTTGAGAGAGAGAAAGGAAAGAGGGGGAAGAGAGAGAGAGAAACACTGATTTCTTGTTCCGCTTATTTATGCAGTCGCTGGTTGGTTCTTGTGTGTGCCCTGACCGGGTACTGAGTCCGTAACCTTCGCCTGTCAGGACGATGCCCTAAGCAACCGAGCCACCTAGCCAGGGCCAAGTTTTTACATTTTTAATGCAAAAAATGAATAATCAGTGCAGTTTCTGTGATATTTTCCTGCACAAATAGAATTGGTCACATAACTATTTTCTACCGTGGGTTTCATTATAGAAAACTTTGAGGCAGGCATTTGAGGTCTTTATCAGTTTATGACTCTGGCACCTACCCTTGAGGCTTTCCTACCACCCTCACGTGCACACCCAGGGACTGGGTGAGGTGTCGCCTCTTTGTGTTTGACTTTCCCACTGCGCGGACAGTCACGAAGCTGTTTCTGCCCCTCGTGTGCACTTGCCTGCTCTCCCGAGTCACGGCCGGAGGTGGCGTGCCGGGGGATTTGATACGTCCCAAAACTGAGTCTTCAGTTCGCAGCCCTAGTAGTCCACAGAATCAGAGAGTCTTTAACAGAGAGCTACCCTGGGGGCGCCCGCAGTCTGGTCTCTGTCTGGTGCCGGCCCAGGCGGCTGCACCCCCCTGCTGGGACTGACTGGCCTGTGGTTGTGCGGTGCTGGGACTGTGTCCTTTCTTTCTGACAGTCATGGAGGAGCCTTTTCTGAATTTGCCCAAATGCACCACAAGTTTTAGACCATAGAAATATTATGGAGTTAAAAAAAAAACTGGCAAGTGATATTAGCTGAATTGATGCAAATAGAGTCTTGTCCACCTATCTGTTTTGATATTTAGGTTATGGGTTATTAATTAAATTTAACTTGTAGTTTTATACTTTGATGTCATTTAGGCACATCTGTGATGTTTATTTATTTATTGATGTGACAGGTATTAAAAAGTCTCCAGTTTATTGACAGGATTGAACTGGGCTTTAATCTAAGGAATCTTCTGTCCAGTGAGGAGAGAAAGCATGCAGTGATGTGGACAGGGAAAATTTAATGTAAAGGATTGCTAAGGATACCAAGGGGTTGGAGTGATGAGGGACTGGCCGGTCAGAAGTAAAGAAAGCATTGCAGGATGTGAGGAAGCCGGCGAAAGGAGCAACCACTGCCCCCGGCTGAGGTCCAGACCTCACTGGAAAGGGCACAGCTGTGACTCACGAGGTGACAGAGAAGTCACTGACCATGGTGGGGGCGGGGCGGGGGAGGACAGTGGAAGCTGCTGGATTGGGAGGTGAGGATGTGGGGGTGGGGGCTACAGGCGCCTGCCCTGCAGAACACGCTGCTCCATGGTCTCTGTAGCGCCCTCTGCTGGAAAAGCTTAACATCGTGCCAGCTAGCAAAGAAGAGCATGTTTCCAGGGCCTAGCTCTGCTTTCTGAGTGGGCCAGAGATGAGTGTGGAGCTGAGAGGGAGTAGTAAGTCAGTGAATAGCCAACACACTTCCCATCTCCTGATTCCTTAGTAGTTGGAAGGAGACACTTTTGGGGACAGCATGCTTATCAGTGATTACACAGCACATATTTTAAAGTTTACTAGCAAACAGTGAAATCCTCATCTTTGTAACCACTCTTTCTATGGCTTGCATACCAGGACGGGCCAGCAAGGACTACTGTATCTGACAGGCGGGTTGGAGGTTTGCTTCTCTTATTTTAAGCATGTTTAAAGTGCACACATTCTAGGGGACTAAATGGTAATGGAAAAAATACAATACAGATTATATTTAAAAATAAAGTATGCATATTCAGGTGTCATTATATAAATTGACTATGAAAATGGTGCGACATTAAAAAGTATAGTGTCATTTTCTGACTTAATTTGAGGTGGCTTTAAACTCAGAAATGAACTAAAGAAAAGGTTTTTTACAAAATGGTACTGGTAACTCCTGTACTTGTAATTGACATGTTAATATAGTAATACTGAAGCAGTTTTTATAATGGTTAAAACTGTCAACTGAACCTGATTCGTTGTGAGACAAATCACAATTAAATAGCACTGAATCCAGTCAGCACTTGCCGAGTAAGCCTAAATTAAATAAACAGATTGCTGAGAAACTGTGTTTATGGGGGCTCTGGTTACAAGCGACAGAAAGTGATCCTGTGTGACTGCAACGGAGGGAAGTGGGACTTCGGGAACAGCGGGAGGGGCTGACCGGCCCGGCTCAGCGGCCTGCTGCATTCGGTAGCAAGTGCACGTGGACAGGTTTTGTAGGGTGCAGTCGGCAACAGGGATCTGTTCCAACTGTTTTCCACTCAGTTCAGGATGCAGATTCCAGTGGAGGTACCAGGCCCCTGAAGCGACATGTCCCTGGGCTCAAAAAGCATTTGTCCCAGAGACTCAAGTCTCTGTTTCCCAGCTTCCTCACTCTGGCCCCTGTGGCTGAGGGAAGGCTCCCCCAGCTCTGCTCCTCTGAGCTCAGTGCCCCTGGGGCTCAGCTCGGGGATGCAGCCTTATCATCCCCCGAGCCACTGGGCGACTCGGTCCAAGTTTACAAAGCAGTGACCATAGAAAATGCAAAGCTGTTCTGCTCTGCGTGTTTGCACACTGAGGCAGGAGCACGGGGAAGGGTCGTGACATGGGTGGTTGGCACGGGCCGTGTGCAAGGGAGGTGCAGCAGAGTGGGCCTTCACAGGAGGGAGGGAGGGGATGGGGAAGGGGGCACCGAGAAAAGGAGAAACAAGAAAAATGTGCACGCACGCATATAAAAGCATGTGATTTCAATGTGATTTTAAAAAAAAGTTGAAATTAATACTTAAAGTTTAACAATTAAATTCTCCAATCTGATCGTCACTTTTCCTTGTTCTCTGTGCAACCTGATTTACCAGCCCATCTCACAGCTTCTCCACACAGGAGAAGTACTAGTTGGCTCTATAGAGTCGACACATACAGGCTTCTCCTCTTCCACTGGGTCAAGACGCTTTCCAAATATAAATTTTTGTAGTCTCCTTACTAGCCCTGAGAGGTAAATAGGAATTTACTAAATATTACTTGATTGTTTCAGAAAAATAAAGTTTCTCTAGGAAACAAAGCATACTGGCAGATTTTCTCCAGTATAATTTGAGCTGAGATTATGGACTAGAAATTGGTACCAGAAATGTCCTGGATGATGACAGACTTTTCTTAGGGCCACAGAAGCAGAAGACAGTCTTGCCACCAAGGTACTTGCTGCCCAGAGGACAGGAAAAGCCCCAGGGTTTATTACAGCCAGGACTTGCAACCCCCTCACTGTGACAGAGAGATGGCACAAGCAGGAGGGCGTCCCCTGGGTAGACTTCGCTGTCACGCTTACTGCACTTTGTACATCTCGATTTTAGAATCATGGTAATTGGACTCGCTATTCATTAAGAATATCCTTGAAAGCATATGAACTCTGCTTTGTTCACTCCTGAAATCAGCACTTTAAAAAGAGCACTTAAAATGCCATTGTTCAGGAAATATTTGCTATAAGAATCAACCCCTTTTTTTGTTGTTGGTGCCTACCGCAGTTAAGTAGCATCTGTTAGTTGTGCATTTCCTGAGTGATGGGATTAGTGGGCGTGCTAGTTGGTCTCAGGGTTAGGCTTTCTAGGAAAGGGAAGTCAGGGCCTAGATTTCATGAAGATAAAGGACAGGTGCAGTGGAGACAGGAGTTGTGGTCAGGATGCAGAGCGGAGGCATCCAAAGTTCCAGCAGTGCAGCAGCTCTGGCCGCTGAGGTCGAGGAGCTGATGCTCTCGATAAAGTGCCCTGGTGGTCAGGGTGGAAGCTGCACGGGTTGGCACTTGAGGCTGCCCGCCACCAAAGTAACCAGCTCCCCCTGACCCCCTAGAGCAAAGCCCACCATGAAGCAAGTCCAGCCCGCACCCACGAAGTTAAGTGGGTTTTCAATGCCTCACTTTTAAGCTTGCGTGGACAACCAGAGATTACCAGACAGCTGAGAAGAGTCTCTCACATTAAAGAGAGTCTGAAGGGAAGAAGCACCCAGAAAGGAAAGAAAGGTGACACAGGCCGTTTAGAAGAACGTCAGAAAAACTGTGATCGGTATCATCAGCTGGAATAGAGATAGGTGCTTTTGCACCCATTAAGACAAGAAGAGTGTTATGTAGAAGGAGCAAGCAGGGAATAGAAGTTAGTAACAATTTTAAATATCGTAGGATTAGAAACTCCATCAGAGGATTGGAAAACCAGTTGAGCCAAGCACCCAGAAAGTTGAGAACTACAGTAGTAAAAAGAGCAGAAACCATAAAAGACAAGCTGTAGATTATCAATACAAGAGCTTCAGTATGTTGTCATTTAGAAAACAGAAGATGTTTTCAAGAAAACAGAATGGAAAGAAATGTCTATATTGAAAGCATAGGCCAAATGCTAGGCACAAAAGTGGAGCAGAAGGACACCCATGCGCCTGTGCACTCATCATGACACTTCAGAATTCTGGGGATGAAGAGAGACTTAGAAAAAAAATCACCTAAAAAGGCCCAAAAAGCACAATGATATCAGACTTCTCTTGAGTAGGTACAGCGGCACATTGCCTTCGAAGATGATTTTCGACCTCGAAGTCTATATTCAGCCAAGTCATTAGTGAAACAGAAAGGCGGCCTAGAACAATTTTTAGACTGCATGGTCCAAAAAAATCCAAAATCACCCTCCCACATGCCCTTCCCTGAAAAGATACTTGAAGAGGTTTTCCAGCAAATTGAGAGCATAACTCAAGAAGGAAGACAAGGGAAGTGGCAGGATGACTGAGCTAATAAGTTCAAGTCAACACTAACGGATGGGCAGTGGTGTTTTGCTGAGGAGTTTGCACGTGGGGTTCCTTCTGCTTAATCTGTAAGTTCCTCCTTTCCACCGTAACAGTCCAGGTCGACGGATAGTACGGTGATACAAAGAAGTTTTGTATGAAGAATAACTAAAATACAATAAAAGACTAACTCTAGGCTCCAAAAAGATACACAAATGTCCAACAAGCCTGTGAAAAGATGTTCAACATCATTAGGGAAATGCAAATCAAAACCACAGTAAGTAGTCAGATGAATGAAAACAAAGCTGAACGGTGGTGGGCTGGGGCTGGGGCTGGGGGGCAGCAGGCAGCTGTTGAATGAGGACAGTTTCGGTTCTGCGGGACGAAGGGGGTCACGGAGGTTGTACAGCCGTGTGAGCGAGGCGTTCCTGGACTGTGTGCTTACAGAGGGCTCAGATGGTAAATTCTATGTTATGTTTTGCCACAAATAAAATTTCTTAAAAAATAAACTAAGGAGACAGCCTATTAGAAAACTGGAAGCAGAGTGCTTCCAGTCCAGAGGAGGGTGGGCTGCAGACTCCAGAGAGATTGGAAATGAAGGGGGAAAGGGCTCGTGTTTTTAACTGGGGGGATGGGGTGTAAAAACAAGAAGAGTTTTTGGTAAGGAAATTAGTACAGGAGGAAAGAAAAGCCTTAGGAAGTCTAGGAAAGAAGGAGCCACACAGGAATTGAATGTAATCTAGTATGCCACCTAGCTCTGCAGTGAACATTTATGTATTCTTTGTAACACTCATATATAAATATAATGACATTATATATAAATGTTATAGATAATGACACTGATTGGTTTCGCTGGAAGCCGTGATGGGGTGGGAGATAGGGTGCTGTAAGAACCAAGTCCATATCTGTCATAAAGAGGAAGTTGCTAGTGACTCAAGTCAGTAAGTCGAGAGAGAGTGGTTCGAGCTCGTGTTCAGAGACAGCAGAGGGACGTGTCCCGCATGTGTGGAGTGTGTAACTGAGAAAGAGCGATGCGGAAGAGAGGGAGCATGTGCTCCCATGCGCTCTTTTACAGGATAGATCAGTGCAGAGTCGTACAGAGGACCGTTCGGAAAGAGCCGAGGGTGAATGCGTTCCCTCTCTGTCGAGGGCCTGGGGCCCTGGCACAGGGAGCTTGTCTTGTCGTTACAAGGCTTTTTTAAAAAAAGACTTTATTTATTTTTGGAGAGGGGAAGAGAGGGAGAGAAACATCAGTGTGTGGTTGCCTCTTGTGCGCCTCCTACTGGGGACCTGGCACGCCACCCAGGCACGTGTCCTGACTGGGAATAGAACGGTTACCCCATTGGTTTGCAGGCCGGTGCTCAATCCACTGAGCCACACCAGCCAGGGCTGTTCCGTAGCTTTTATATTGTGTATGTTTTTTCTAGGAGCGTGTATTACTTTCCTGAGTAAAAAGGTGATATGATGTTGGTTTTTTAAAGTTGTTCATGAAAAGTGGCAGGAACTGTACACTGAGCATTAGGAGGAGGACAGCTGACTGCTAGTGGAGGGACGAGGCGAGACTGCGGGAGAGCACACTTCGCGCTCTTCTTTATTTGGAGCATTTTGTCTCGCTGTCACAGTGGAACCTTAACGGTACTGCTGGGGGAATAGCTGGCTTGAATTAATTTAATTTTCAGAGTAATAGAATTAAGCAAAAATGATTTTTATTCCATCTATTGAATATCTTTTAATAACATAGCTATACTTGCCTACTTTATTAAGTTTACTCTCTGGAGATAATTCAAGGCTTCTGTGCCGTGTGTAGATGAAGGAAGTACGGCAGGAGGGTGGGCAGCAGCCGCGCGCCTGGGTTTTATTTGCTCGCTCTTCCTGAGCCGCGCTGCAGCGTGGTGACTGCAGCACCGCCTCCTCACTCACGGGGCTTGCCGGCCGGGCCCTTGTCGGAACGTTGGTAGTGCAGATTTCTTAGTGAAAATGTTCCTAGAAAGTATCAGCTATGAATCATAACTGTTTTCCAAACTTGATAAATGAATGTATGGCCCTTCTTTAAACGTGGTCTTTCTCAGCCTTGGCTGAGCACTGGAGGCATCTGGAAGCTTTAAAAACAACTGATGCCCGAGTCCCACTCCAGAGGGTTCCCAAAAAGGTTGGCAGCCTTGGCGTTGGAAGCTTTGAAAGCTTCCCGGTGATTCTGATGAGCAGCCAGCCTGAGAGCCTCTGTTTCACAGGAAGAACGTTCTGTAAGCAGCCCCCCGTGCTGGTTTAAATTACTTACGGTACTGTTTAAATATGTACGAACTGACCCTAGCTTGAAATGTCTTGTGCACGTGGTTGTTATAAAACGTATTTACAAATTAAAAACAAACTGCAGAATGAGCAGATTCACCCTGAGCATGGATGGGCAGGTAGCGATGCTCACCAGGCTCGTGCGCACATGCGCCTTCTGTTTCATCTGTGCGACCTCCCCGCCCACGTGTGTCCATCGGGGTCCCATTGGGAGCCGGGACCACCCAGTGGGACAAGCAGAGAAGGAATCGTGTGAAGAATACTGAGCGTGGGTGAAAGAGTGACTATAGAAAGCCATGGTGCTGGGTCCGAGGGAGAGGACCCGGGGGAGGACTGACTGGAAGAGCGCCCTCCCCGAGGCCGGGGTCGCTCTCCTTGGAGAAGGTGTAGCTGCGGCCCACTGGGTGGCAGGGCAGCCCCTGGTTTGCCCGGGCCAGAGCTGGTCCGCACGTGCCAGGCAGCAGGAATGGTTCCCTGGAGCACAGCCGGTAGCCAGCGGCACGGCTCACAGGAAGTGGGGGCCCTGGGGGCACCCCTCCTAGTGGCAAGCTGCACCTGCCTGGCCAGGCACACGGGTGTGTAGAGGGAGTGTGGTGTTCTTGTGGGGGGCATGGAGCACACGGTGTCCAGTTGGGAGAGCCATGTCATGGGGAGGACTGTGAGGGACAAGTGTCAGGGTGGGACAGGCAGCAAGGCCTTGGAGCACACAGTGTGTGTGTCGAAAGGGTCGCACCGCCAAGGTCTGAGACTCGGCTGGGCCGGGTGTGTGTGTGGGAGGTGCCCCGCGACCCTGAGGACTGTTGTCCTGGAGACAGCGCTCGAAGGGCGCTGGGCCTGGGATTGGGCTGCAGGGACTGTGTGTGTCTCTCTCCTTTTTGTGCCCTTTTCTCCTGAGGAGAGGTTGGTGTTCAGGAGGGGGCTGGATGAATGGCCGGCTGAGCCGCTCCAGAAGGTGGACGCCTTGCTGTCGTGCCAGAGGCCTGTTCCCGAGGGGGACGCCCCTTCGCAAAGTGCCCCAGGCCACACGGCCAGCACTGTGCCTTACAGCTCCCCGAAGACCCTCTGTTTCTATTTTTTGATTGAAGATAGACTTGTGCTAATGCCACTTTTCTTTGTATTTAATAGGGAGAGAGAACAAGAAACACAAAAAGAGGAACATTTGATGGAAGAAAAGAAAAAGAAAAAGCAGGAAGAGAAGAAAAAGAAGGAAGGTGCTCAGAAAAAGGTTTGGCTGGAGCTGCGGCTCCCTCGTCTTTGCTCCCGTGTCTCGTTTGCATTGCCGGGCCATTCCATTACAGAGCTTCATTCACGGCTCGTAAAGATCAACGTGCTAAATCCGTAATTACCGAAAAAATAGATATTGTGCTAGTGAAATAAATACAGGGTGACGGGCACAAAGCGTCTTCCTTAAGGACCTGGAAATGCTGGAGCTGTGTTTGAGGAAGTTTGCTTTCGGTGTTGGTGGTGCAGCGTTCATACTATTCTGCTTCAGTAAGCTGCCCAGAAATGAGAAAGGGCCGTTCAGCTGCATTTATTAGAAAGCTAGAAATAATTTTTGTAACTTTGGCAAATGTTCTTCTACAAACCCTATTAGTAAATATTAAAAATTATAAGTCCTTAACCTTATAGTCATGCTTGAATTTTCTGGCATTTAATATACCAAGTTATACCATTTGTTTTTGCTCTTGCCTGGTTTAATGTATCTTGTAGTTTAAACTGTATATCTTTTAGACTTTATTAAAATACAGACCTCACGTGAGCTCCCAGATAGATTTGTTTGCCTTTAGATCAATATTGGCATACAGTTAATAGCACGTAAACAATTAGACATTATTCCCAGAAATACAATAAATTTTAATAAATGAGCAGGGGAAAAACTTGTTTTTAAAATTTCCTATTAAAGTCTACTTATAAACTTTCAGAGATGTGCGCACTCTACACATTATTCCTAAAGAGTTTCTAATTTTTTTTTCAGGCTGCTGATCAAAAAACCAAAGGTAAGTTTATTTTATTTGTGGGGGGGCACATTTTGTGGCAGTACCAAACTTCTTATGATAAAGACAACTTTTTCCTTAATTGATGGTTAAAAACAAAGATTCTAACCCTGCCTCTGAATCTATTTTTATTATTCACTGTGAAGTTCTTCCTTTATCACTGGTTTTACATTTGCGTCTCATTGGCATTTGTTTAATCTGAATGCCTAAAGAACAGTATGTTAGCTTTCTGAACAGTACTTTATAATTTTCTCCCGGTTAATTTCTACCCAACAAGGATTAAACTGATAAACCGCTTCAGTTTGATTAAGAACAACCAAAGAATCCTGAATCCTTTTAAAGCGTCTAATTCGTCTGTGCCAGCTATTTATAACAGGAAGAGCTGTGTTCTTTACACACTCCCTCTTTGCGTATTAATATATAAGATTTCTTTTTATCCTCCAAGTCCAGAATTTGCTTGTTATTGTCCTAATGGGTGTCGGTGGAAACACACGTGGTGATCTCAGTCACGCGGGCGTCCCTGGGATTGCTTCTCAGCAACGAGCGGCCTGGAAGCGCCCCCCTCCCCCCAGCCTCTTCGTTTTGTCCTTGACATGAAGAGGGGCACTCACTCCATGTCTTTACGCCTCAGGTATCTCCTGTTTCAAATGGGAAAAGTCATGAAGGAGCGGTGCCCCTCGTGTTGCTGAGGTGAACACGGAACGAGGTCTCACAGGAAAAGGGCACAGTGCCTTGCATGCAGGTGTGCTCAGTAGAGGGTGGCTGTAACCCATTGTATTATTTTTGAGCTTTTATTTCCGTCGGGCCGTCATATGCACACAGTTGCCTGTGCAGGCACGTGAGCTGTGGTGACTTCTGTGAGGTGTGATCTCAAGCAGAACCCCACCTGTGCTTGACTCTTGTGTGGCATTCCATAGTTTTCAAAGTAAGGTTTGTGTTTCTTATCTCACTGGAAGCTCGTAAGTGGGCAGAGCAGGTGTTAGTTTACACCGGAGGCGCTGCGGCTGAGAGCATGAGCTCAGCGCTTGCTCTCGGCTAGGCAGTTAGTGTGAGGAAGGGTCGCGAGGGCCCGGCTCCTGGCCCCGCAGGGGCCCCTGACCCGTCCACCAGGGCTGCACCGAGAGACGGAGTTCACAGAACGCAAGTCCTCATCAGAAAGGACACACCTGTTTTGTACTCTCGGAGGCCATGTGCATTTATGTAGTACTTCTCACGAGAGTCCAGAGGGCTGTGCTTTAGGGTTGCATTTGCATGTATGATCTTGAGTAAGAAACAATGCCTTCTCCCTGGCTGGTGTAGCTCAGAGGATTGAGCGCCGGCTGCGAACCAAATGGTCGCCAGTTCGATTCGCAGTCAGGGCACCTGCCTGGGTTGCGGGCCAAGTCCCCAGTACGGGGCGCCTGAGAGGCGACCACACAGTGATGTTTCTCTCCCTCTCTCTCCTTCTTTTCCCCTCTCTCTAAAAATGAAAAAATAAAATCTAAAAAAAAAAAAAAAAAAGAAACAATGGTTTCTTTTAATACTCATTTAATAGGTACAGCATTATTGCTCTGAATCATCCTTTTCCTTTTTTTTTTTTTTTTTAAACATTTTGAGAAGTTTTTACAATGCGATTTGGTACGCGCTATATTCCATTGTCATTGTCATTGGAGTTATTTTCTCTCCAAATAGTGACGGTTGCTAACGGTCACATCCTGATCCTGAGTTTCGCTGCCCCGTCGCTTCTCCAGCGGTTTTCTCTGCTGCTCGGACTCGCGTGCTCACTGCCGACGCCGACTCCATTGGGCCCTCGTCCGCTCCTTCTGTCTTCCCTAAACTGCTGCTCCTTTGGGTACAATCTGTCAGTGACTGTACTAACTGCAACTAGCCTCAGAGCAGATCGGAGTTACTATTACAATGTCCTTCTGAACACACACAAAAAATGCTTTTTTGAATTACACATAACCTACCAGTGCAGCTAGGTAACTCACTCGTGTGCCGTTTTCTCAGCCTCTCCAGTACTGCAGTTCACATGGAAATGAACCGCCTGCGGGCCGGCAGCTGGAATCTCCCACTGAGTGCCTGTGGACCCAACGTGGAGGCCTGCGTGGACTGAGCCACATGGCAGGGCGCAGCCCCTGTGTGGGCTCTGCTGGTCTGTCCCTGTGGGCGGAGGGCGGGGCTGCCCCGGCTCCTAGCGCCGGCCAGACTTCACGCCGGTCTTCACAGAGCATTATTTATACTTAAAAAGTTTTTAGTTTCTGCAGTAACCATTGAACTTAAACCATGAATCTTCTTTTAAAAGACAAATGCAGAACAAATCTCACTAGAAATTTCTTTTGTGATGAGTTTATTCTAATATAGTGTGCTTCCCGTTCCCACCCTGGAACCTTACAGTTTTACCCCTGATTGTGTTTCAAATCCCAAAGTGTGATTTCTTTGGTGAGGTCGTTTTCTTCTTGTTACAAGATTCGGGCCAGTTGAGTGAGTGTGTTGGAAACACTGTACTGCCAGCGTCTACCCCCAGCGTCCCGCCTTGCGTCGGGGCGGGGGGCCTGTTTCCCTAGCTGTAGACGCGCAGGCTCTGCTTCGGGGGGTCGCCTCCCACTGGTGGCTTCCCTCCTGCCCCTCCCCAGGTTGCCCTCCTTGTGTCCGGCTGAGAACGCGAGTCCTGAGGTGGGGTGATGCCCTGTGCTTTGGGTGGTTGTTGCTCAGTCAACTTTCCTTATTTTCCCTTGTGATGAAAAACGTAGGGAATTCAGTCTCAATGAACGTAAGGAGCACTGTCTGAAATGGAGTGAAGGCCATTTCACATCCCTTCTTTCCGAGCTCTTTGCACTCGGCCTGCTGTTGCCCGTCCTCGAACGCCTCTCTCTGTGAGTGCACGCACGCAGCTGCTTCCCGTGCGTGCGCTCCCTGCTGCTTCCCACGGCTGGCGCTCCCGCCACCTGCCCCGCCGGCACCTGCACTGAGCGCTCGGGAGCCAGTCCACACACAAGGTAGTCCCTTGTGAGTTCCCCCAAACCTTGTCTTCGCCCTGGTGACTGAAGGCAGAGCCAGCTGCACACACTCACCTGTCACACCCGCGTGAGACCCCGGAGCTCTCATACGGGGGGAAGGAGCCTCAGATGCGCCCCCGTTGCAGGATGCTGTTGCCTGCGCATTGCGGCTCTGCTGGGGGTCCCTCGGGTCTGCTGCGCTCCGGTGGCCAGTGCTCGTCTTCACGTGGGGCGCCCTAGATTCGGTCACGGGCAGCAGCTTCACGTGTGATGTGTGATGGCTCTGTGAGCCCAAATTTTCCATACTGTCTTCGGGGTTTTAAATGGATGTCATATTTTTTATTTGTTGTTGTTGTTCTTTAGCATTAACTATACTACTACTCATAAATGTGAAGCGAGCTGAATTTGGTGATTTTTAGCCAGATTTTCTGAAGTTCATAAGATAGATAAGTTTTCATATAAAAAGCTCAAAGTAAAATATTTTAAGAATGAAAGTGAGTATGTTAATGACCGAATATGGCCCAAACTCCATATAATTAATGGTTTATGATTTTAGGCCAGCCATGTACTTTTATAAATTCCTACATTTTAAGTAGTTGCCGAATCTTTCTGGAAAGCACTACAGATTTTTCAGTCAGGTATTCAACTTTGCCATGCGTTCACTTTGGAATTGCTAGTCCTCAGAAAGCCTCTGCATGCTTTCGTTCATGTAACTCAGCTGAAACCGTGTTCTTCCAGAGGCCGGATGGGGAGCGGTACGGTTTCGGGTCACACATCACGGGCACTGTGCTGGGCTGCTGCTGGGGCATGAGTGAAAGTGGCGACGCTGAGTTTTAAAGCGTGCCCCCCAGCGCCAGGGTCAGATGTGGATGAAAACCCGTACTCCCGCGCCTCAGCAGTCAGACGGTGTTTCCGCTGCACTGGGGCAGGGGTTGCTGTCGTTCATTCCTCGGGGTCTCAACATGATAAACAGCGAATGGTATTTACAGAGAGATCTGTTTTCCTCACTTGCGCTGTGTGTGAAAACTGGCCAGATTCCGTGAGTTTACATGTATTCGTGTTCATATAAAGCAAATTATTATTTTGACTGTATGAATTACTCTTAAAGGCTGAAAGTCTAGTCAGCATGCTCAGCACAGTATGTTTTGTAAAATAAGGCATTTTATTTGCCTGTCTATAAAATTAATAGAATCTTAGAGCTTGAAGTATCCTTGGAGATTACCCAGTTCCTGTGTTGGACGGGAAGTGAGATTCACAGGGGTTAAGTAATATGTGTAAGTTTCGACAGCTGGTAGTGTCCAAACGAGAACTAGGACCCTTCTCTTCTGGTTGTTGATTATATATATATATATAAAATCATTTTAAGAGCTAATTCAGCCTGGCTGGTGTAGCTCAGTGGATTGAGCGCAGGCTGGGAACCAGACGGTCCCGGTTCGATTCCCGGTCAGGGCACATGCCTGGGTTGCGGGCCAGGTCCCCTGTGAGGGCCATGTGAGAGGCAACCATACATTGCTGTTTCTCTCCCTCTCTGTCTCCCTCCCTTCTCCTCTCTCTAAAACTAAATAAATAAAATCTTTAAAAAAAAAGAAGTAATTCAGGATCTTTTCAAATAAGGCTGAAAGAAACTCCTAAGCATTCAATTACATGTGAGATCTCTGCGGGACGGCATCCTTTTAGGGTTCTCAGTGTCGACAGGCCCTGAGCCCTGCTGCTCCATGTGAAGTGCAGCCCCGCACTGCGTAGAGCGGTTCAGTCAGTGACGAGCCGCGCATGTGACGGTGACCCTGTAAGGTTGTAACAGAGCTGCAGTGTCCTGCCGCCGAGTGTGGTAGCCGTCAGAAGGTCGTAGGACACACGGTGCTCCCTGTTCGTGGGGACACTGGGTGGGCACGCCCACCGCACTGCCAGCCGTAGGAAAGCGCAGCACGCACCGTCGTGTGCACTGTGTGACGCCTGGTACCGAGAGCACACCGCTGCACTTTCCGTCGTGGTCTTAGAGTGCATGCTTTCTACTTAAACTAAAAAGTTTGCTATGAAGTAGCAGCCCTCATATGCTGGCAGCAGCCTGGCAGCTAAGCACAGATGGATCAGGAGGCTTTACTAGAATTAAATGACAAGTTTTATTCAAGGGTCTTTAAGCGCATTGCAGTCCTGGAGAGTTTTTATGCTAAAAAGCACATTCTTGAGAAGAATCAGTGCTACGTTCTTAGCTTGCAGAGGAGTGGCCCGTGATGTCGATCTCCCATGTGCCCAGTGGTCTGGACACCTGCCCGCCCCTCCTCAGTGCTTCAGAGGGGCGTCTCTAGGATTTCCGTGATGCCAGGCACCGACGTACAGCTGGGAAGTTCAGACGTGTAAGTTGCCAAGCCAGCCAAACTAAGATAAAATTAATTGGTCCCGTTTCAGCCCATTCTGATTTAAGTGGTTTCATCAGCCTGACCACAGCGACTCCATTTTGTTTATTCATCCTTTCCTCAGCCTTACGCATCTCCCGTTTACTGTGTCTCTTGACTGCATTGTTTTCTCTTGTGCTTGATTTAATCTTGTGTTTCGTTAACATGGCCCCTAAGCGTTTGCGCAGCAGCGGAATGTAATGATGCATTTCTCCGAACGCACCCCCATCGTTAAGTGATGCATGACTGTATTTAATCTTACTGCTGAGTCCCTGGTGGAAGGAAGATATAATAAGTGCATTAATTTTTTTCCCACGAGGACAAAAGTAAGTGTATTAAGATGTGGCATTTTCCCTCTAATTATAGGCAATTTAAAAGGATAAAAATTTATTGGAAAAAAAACCCTAACGAGGTACATAAATACAAATTCGTGATTAAATCTTAGAAGAAAGAAAGTGAACCCAGTTACAACTGCTTCTCTGCTACCAGCCCTTTAACTGCACCTGCTGGGGGGGCACTTCTTTCAAGTCTCAGACAAAGTGAAAGCCCACAACTCTAGTTAGTATAGGTTTTCACTAAAATGTTAACATAAAGGCAGTTTCCAAGTTTAGGGAAAGTTATAGTTTATAGCTCTAGAGGAGCTGACAATCTGCTTTCTGAGAAATAATTTATCAGATTACCTGCTTTTCTTTGTTTTTTTTCTGACAGTTTTGTTGTGTTGCAGTTGACATACAGTAAACTGCACTTATTTAAAGAGAACGATTTAATACATCTTGGCATGTGCACACCTGTGCAACCGTGCTCACAATCGAGACAACGCTCATTACACTCGAAAGGTTCTGCACGCGCCTCCCCACTGCCTCGTCTCCTCCCGTCACTGCAAGGTGTCTCTCCCCTAGACAGTCACGTAGCACGCTCCTTGGCATCTGTCACACAGCTGACACTTGGGAGAGGCATCCTTGTTGCGTGCACCAGTAACTCATTCCTGTAGTTGCTGAGCGCTGTCCGCTGTTTGGATATAACACCACTTGTTAGTCCATTCGCCCGTATGTGGACGTTTGAGTGCTTCCCAGTCTTTAGTGCACATGAATACAGGTTCCGTGAACGTTCAGGCGCAAGTCTGTGTCCGGATGTACACTTCCTTTTTCCGTTGGTACACGTGTGGGAGGAGAGCGGCTGGGTGTTGTGAGTGAGGGAAATGCATGCTAGAGCGACCACTCCTCCTGGTGCCCCTGAAGTCAGCTGTGAAAACAAGGACGGGAGGGAGGCCTTCCTCCCGTCATCCTGAGCGCTCCCAGCAGCCTGCTCCACAAAGAAGGGGTAGAAGCTGAGAAGTGGTGGGGAGGCCAGCGCGCAGTCCTTGGGTGCCGTGCGGAGTGCGGAGGACTCTAGAGCGGAGCTTTTAGACCAGAGGGAGCCTTTGGGGGCTCCGGGGGGGTAGTGATATCTGTTTTAGATCACAGGAGCTGTCTGTTTTAGAGAGGCCACTGAGCGTGCCAGATTAGATGGGACTGAAACAGGTGGAGAGAGGACCAGAGGCAGCAGGTGCAGTTAGACCACTGACTGCATAGTTCAGACACAGGTGCCTAAGCCAGCGGGTCAGGTGGGCAGGAAGGGGTCAAGTTGATGGATAGACTAGGCTGAACTTGGAAACTCCCCGGGCTAATGGTTTCGTTCAGCAGGTGCTTTTACCAAATGCCTGCTGTTTGCCTGGCACTGTGCTGTTCGCTATGGGGAGAAAAAGATGTAAGAAAGTAGATAATCTTCCCACTCTCGTGGAATGTGGAGACGGTTAGGGAAAGGAATAAACTAGCACGGCGCTGTGAGGATCGTTGCTGACTGAGGCGGCTGCCGTGGAAGGAACATCATTTCACGAGAGCACAGAGCAGAGGCCCTGACCGAGGCTGCGCTGTGGAGGCCTCGGAGACCTTCAGTGAGGTCTGGAGGAAGACACGAGTTTAACCGGGCCTGGGGGAGGAGAGAAGGCTAAGACCCCCCCACAGAGGAACAGCATTGGCAAAGGCGGCTGCTGGAGGGTGGCATTTCGAGGGTCCTAAACAGCAAGCCAGCCTCGCAGGTGAGTGGTCAGCCAGGGGTAGAGTGTCGGGGAGGCAGGAGGCAGGTGGGGACAGCCTGGGCAGGGCATGATCGAGGAGGCGCGTTCCTTTTCCTCCAAGCAGGAAGAAGCATTTTTTTCAAAATCAATCTGCGTAAGGCCAGTCTTCCTCCCCCTTCCCCATCCTTCCCTGACCGTGGTCGGTGTCGTTAAACTCGGGCTCCCCCTTCTGGCAGGTTGTCGGAGTCTGCACTTGGGGGAAACACCCCAGGGTTATTGCTGTTCCAGTCTATCGATTCAGTGACGAGCACACCCAGGCCTGCTGCACGAGGCAGTGCACATCCCTCGCGAGGGCAGGCACTGTGAGGCGTAACTCCGCGCGAACCTGTGGCTTGTGGGATTGGGCTTTGCCGCTTTTCGAGAGCTGGTGTGGCTCAGGATGGCGTGGAGAGCAAGGAGGGCCGGCTGGGGAGGGGACGGAAGCCAGACACTGCGTGGGCTTAGCCCCTCCTGTCTGTCCAGTGTGCTGTCTCCTTCGGTCGGAGGGGTGGGGGGGGTTCCAGCTGACTCACAGGTGGAGAAGATTATGGAGGAGCTGATGTATGTTAATGCTGTATTGGTCATGTGACTTTAACATACATGGTTGTCAGACTTTTCTATTTTCATCTTTGAAAGCAGCGGGCTGTTGTTCAGAAAAACTTAGAATTATTTGCTTGTATGATAAACAGAACTTTTTTTAGAGGAGAAGAATCCAAGGACCAAAACAAAGTAAACTTCTAATGAAATGGTTTTTGTTGTGAGTAGTCATTAAAATAATTTTACTTTAACATTTATGTTACTCAGTCTGGTATATTTAGACTAGCATTTAAGTTAGTACCTTTTAGAAAGGTAATTAATATATCAGACTAGAAAATATCTCTAAATAGCATTTCCCATTAGCAACAGACACTAAGTTAATGTAGTTAGTAGTTAATGAGTGTGTTCATTTTGAGTTGGGCTCCAGAAGTTGCCATGGTGACAAATCAGCCAGAAGCTGTCAACAGAACAAGTAGAAGGCCACTGCTTTGTACCCCCGGGGCAGCCAGCGCACGCAGCAGATGGACCCTCGCTGTGCAGTGGCTCATCGCCATCCCTGCCTGTGTCCCTGGTTCTCGGGGAGCTGCGCGCCGCGGCGCTTGCTGCGGTGCCGGCTACGGGAGAGGGGGTAACGGGGACGCGCTGGTTACTCTACACAGGAGAGTAGCTCTGGATCGCAGTCACGTTTGCAAATAATCCATCACAGGTGTTTGAGTACCTTTAAATTTAAAATTTTAAGAGACTCTGAATCTTTCAGTATATATTCCAAAATGGCTGGAATTAGTGCATGATTTTTGAACATTTTTTCTTGTCTTGTGGGTTGTCTGCATAGGAGAAATTCTATGCTTTATATACAAAACTTAAGTTCTAAAATGCTATCAATTATAGGATATATCATTGACTTAATAATGTTTCATTGATGGAGTTTGAGGGTAAATGAGGAAACTGTTTAATGTATGCACCAATTGGCCCTGGCTGGTGTGGCTCAAATGGAATGAGTGTCAGCCTGTGGACCAAAGGGTCACCAGTTCAAATCCTAGTCAGGGCACATGCCTGGGTTGCAGGCCAGGTCCCCAGTGGTAGGTATGCAGGAGGCAACCAATTGGTGTATCTCTCACACATTGATGTTTCTCTCCCTCTCTTTCTCCCTTCCCCTCTCTCTGAAAATAAGTAAGTAAAATCTTAATGAATGAATGAATGTATGCACCAATTATAAGATGCACCCAAATTTCAGAAATAAGACATGTTAAAATGTGTGAGCTCAAATGTTCCTCCAGGTTGGTACTTACCTATCAACAGTTACTTTTAAAATATTCCTGTAATCCATTGCGTGCCTACTTGTCAGCATGCGTTAGGCTCATGGTGACAGCCTTCAGCATTCTAAGTAGGTGTGCAGGTAAGTCCTGGTGTTGTGTCTGCCATTGGAAGGAAACTACTGTTGAGTACCCAGCTCCTGCCATACACCATGAGTTCCAGGTGGATGACAGATTTAAATGGACTACTTGCTAAAAAATCTGTACTCTTCACCATAGTTCAGCCGAAGAATATAGAACCATGCTAGCTATTTTAAGCAGAAATGAGTTTAAGTACAGGGCTCGGGTGTTTATAAAATCACTGCGGCCAGGGGAAGGGGCTTGCCCTGGGCTGGGCTTCCAGAAAGGGTCCCCCAGAGCACCCTCCTGAAGAGCTGCTCCTGGGAGGAATCAGAAGGCCCCGTGGTACTGCTGATGTTACCTATACGGTGTCACTGCTGCAGTTTCAGGATCCTGAAGCTGGCACCAGTGCTGTCTCTCACTGCCACTAAGGCAGTGACTGGGAACTGACCCGCGCCGAAACTTCCACCAGCCACCTCCAGGTCTGGCCGGCCAGATCAGGCCACAGGCCCCTCGCTGGCGGGGCCTGAGGCTCAGCCCCAAGGCAGTTGGGGGAGAGAGGACAGCTTTGACTGCTGCTCTGTAACTCCTTTTTCAATGATGGGATGACTTTATTTACATTGTATAGTGCTTAACACCTTTCAAACAGTGGAAATGTGAAACCCAAATTAAGGGGGAGGCTTAGAGCCAGAGGGGGGATCCAGTCCTGAGTACCTACTGCTGCCATTCTCTCTCCTGATTACCTGTAACCGCGGTAACTGCTTGAAGTCTCTGCCTGCTTTCTTATCTTTTTTAGCTTATATTACAATTCATTCAGTGGGACTTTGTTTTTATTTAATCAGCCTAAAGTACTTGCCATTGCATCCAAGAGGAAGATTACTCTATCTGACAAAGATTCTTTGGCCAAACTGCAGTCAGGTTAGCGGGCCTTCTCCCAAGCCTGGCTGTGCACCCCCTTGGCAGGCCAGTTGAGCAAGGGCCCTGCTGAATACGTCTCCCCGGGTCGCCCCTGGGTCTGCTCAGGCTCCTCTTCCCTGGCCCGCCTTGTCAGGTCTGCTCCCTCTGAACTGTTTCAGCACGGTTGTTAGGTCTTCTTAGCCCGCACCCCCATGTCTGCTGTTTCCTCTTGGTGATTTTCCACCCATTGCCCCACCCTGCCTCGTGGCTGTAAAAACCACGCTGGGCTCCGAGCTGAGCCCAGTCTCCCACCGCCATGGTGAAATCCTGTGGCAGTGGGCCCTGTACCCGTCTCGACGTCCCGAATCAGGTTGGCCTTGCTGTCATTGACAAATGTCACTGAACTTTTCCCCTTTAATATAATATGAGCGCTCACAGTGCGTTTATGGTGTGCCAGACCCTGTTGTAAATGATTCTTTACATACATTAGCAGTTACTCCTCAAAGGACCCTCAGCAAGGACTGTTGCCCCCATTTCACCACCCAGTTACTCACATTTTACAGATGGCACAACTGAGGGGCAGAGTGGTTGAGTAACTGGCCCAGGATGACCAGCCAGGAAGTGGCTGGGCTGAGGTCGAAACCCCAGGTCCGTACTCTGCATCTCACGAGAGGAATGCACCCCGGAGTGTGCGTGGTGACGGCCTTGCCTAAGAGGGAGGAGGACGCAGTCGGGGAGGGTGGCGGGGGCGCTGGTGCAACTGCCGTGTTGTTAGTGAGCTGGACACTCGGCATGTGGAGGAGGACGCAGTCAGGGAGGGCGGCGGGGGCACTGGTGCAGCTGCCGTGTTCTTAGTGAGCTGAACGCTCGGCACGTGGGGGTTTGTTGACTATTTCATCCTGATGCCTTTTGGTACATCTTAGATATTTCCAAGTAAGTGTTTAAGGAAATGAATGTCTTGGCAGTGTGACTGGGTGACTCAGACGGAAAGGCCTCGGTGCTCTGGGGAGTCCCTGGTGAGGAACGCAGGTGGGGCGGAGTGGAAACTCGCCCTCCCCACTGTGTCCCAGCCATCCATAGAGCAGAACAAGGAGGGTGCAGCCATGGTGGCCACTTTCCCCTTGCCTGGAAAGGTCATGTTCGTCAGGGCCACCTGGCTGTGGAGCCGCACAGACAGCGTCTTGGTCCAGTCACCTGCTTGCTGAGTGAGCAGCCAGTGATGGTCACGTCAACTGGCACTCCATGAGCTTGTCATCAGAAGGACCTGCCCCTAGAGAACTGATCCCCCAAACCAGAGGTTCCGGCTTCCCCATGTGCCGCATCCAGGATGGGAACACTGTGACGGAGCCTCCCCACCAGGCCACCTGGCCACTGTCCCCACCGCTGCCAAGCAATGGCGTCCAAAGCGCTTATAAAGCGTGTGCCTGCTCTCTGCCTCATGGCCAGCCACCTCCCTCAGCCCCCATGCTGCAGCCCCGCCAGCCTGTGTCGGTCGTGGAGACACAGAGTCCCTGTCCCGTGCACTGTCCCCACTGCGGGAGTGACAGGCGGGCCCAGCCTAGGTGTCACGTCCTCAGGGGAGCCTTCTCCGGGCCCCTAACCTAACTGTTGCTTTGATCGTGCGTAACTTGTGACTGTACTTGTAGAATGCTTGTACAGTCATCTCCTACTAGACCATCACGTCTAGGGACAGGAGCCCTGTCTACTGGCTTCCCTCAGCACCCCAGCTCCTGGCACCACAGGGCACGCGCTAGCCGGCTCCCAAGTGAGGGTACTAAGTAAGGGCACTAAGTACTGGTGACAAGGCCTGTTGTGAGTTCAGGGAAGGTGCTCCTTTAGAGCCCTCCGTGGCCCTGGAGGGACCGCCCGAGCCCCTGCTGGCCCGTCAGGAAGAATGGCGGCAGAGTTTGTAAGCAGCTTGGACCCTATCGTGGCGGTTCCCTGGGGACACTTGAGCTAAAAGCAGAAAATTGTTTCTTGGAAAGAAAATTGTTTTCAGATTTGCTTTATGTAATGATTTAACACACCACCTTTTCACCAGCAGATGTCGCCCTCATTTGAAAGAGGAAAGTTTCGTAGGCAAAGGAGCCTAACCATAATTTCCAGCTTACTAGCTTTTTGGTTAGCTATATTGTTATTAGCTGGGTGCTATTGTAATTTTTTCTAGATAACACAAATGATTTGCTGATGACCCATGAAGAAGCTCAGGCCAGAGCTGCCCTTGCCTTCTGTGTATGCTGGGTGACGGGTGTGCGGGCGCAGTGGGCGGGCCTCTGTCCTGCAGGTGTGGCCTGGAGCAACTGTGTGCTGAGCGGAATGTCAGGATGGCTTTGACACCCTGCATTGTGTCTTGGGCTGTGGTAGATTGAGAAATTTTTATCTGAAGCCAGTGTATGGCTAGCCAGAACCGGCCCATTTGGTCTGTTGATAAGAATAGATACAAAATTTGAGATCCTCTACTTACCAGTTTGATGGTATGTTAACTGGCTCCTAGTTTCAAAGATCTGACAAATGCTGGCTTCAGCCAGAAAAGGTTGATCAGTAGCTCATAGAAAAGAGGTCCGGGATGCGGCTCCGCGGTCCGAAATCTTGGTTCCCTCGGTGCTGTTGCCGTGCTGAGTGAGGTTTCTCCCCCTTCCCCCTGGGGCCCGGGGCAGCTCCCACACCAGCGGCTGTGGCAGTAGCACCTGGGCAGCTGGAAGCGTCTGTGTGAGGGCAGCTAACAGAGCACTAGGCTCCGGGCCCTCAGTCTCTTGTTTAATTGAACACATACTTAGTGACACTTCTGCATGTGAATTAAGGTGCCAGGACTGGAGCCAGCCCAGAGCCGGAAGGGAAAAGCACCTGGAAAGCTGGTGACCTACCACCACTGATGGTCCTCCATGAAAGTAGGTGACTGTTTGCATGTAACACAGTCCTGAGGAGTCAGCCCAGACTCACTCTCTCCAGAAGGCAGACTGTGCTGTTCAGCAGGATATAATTCAGGCCACACAAGTCATTTTAAACATTCTAGCAGCAACATTTTAAAACAAAAACACAGGTGAGATTATGACTAATATATTTTTAACTCAATATATTCAACGTTACATTTCAGCATAAAATCAATGTGAAAATTGCTGATTAGATAAATTTCCTGGGTTTTGTACTAACTGAAATGCAGTGTGTATGCACATGCAGCCTATCTCGAGTCAGGCCTCCAGTGCTTGGCAGCCACAGTGGCACGTGGCCCTGACTCCTCCGTGACTGACTGCCAGTCGGTGCCACGTGCCTCCTCGGCGGGCTGCCAGCTCATTCAGGTGGCTGCCCTGCGCGCCCACCTCTCCACACCGTCCTGGGCGCAGGCCCGGCACATGCTCGCTGGGCCCTGGCGCACGTTCTGTTGGAAGGGCAGCAGCTTCCGAGCAGCCCTGTCCGGTAGGCAGCTGAAGATGGAGGCTGGCCTGCAGCAGAGGGCAGCACGGGACGGTATGTGGGCGTCACTGAAACTGGATGACCTTTCCAGAGAGTCCAGGGCAGAGGAGCGAGTTTGTGGTCGCGGAGCCAGGAGGCTCGGAAGGGCACGGGAAGGGCTTGGGCAGCTCATCCGTCTTCTGTTGGCCGGTCCAGCAGAGAGCGGGTTGTGTTTAGCTCGCAGCTCGTGCTGGGTTCTTGAGGAGCAATCGCATAAGCGCTCGAGCTTGAAGTGTCCCTTTGTCCGCTGTGCAGTGGCAGCGCACTGCCTTTCCGTCCAGCATTTGTACAGAAGGCAGGCGATCCTCACAGGCGGAGAGGAGCCATGGGACTAATTAATTAACTGTAATTTTTATTTTTAAAACCAAACACCCACACAAGACCTTGAATGAGCTGTTGTCAGCAGTGGGACCAGGCAGACCCAGGAAGCTGCAGTGTAGTCAAGAAGCAGAGGGTGTCCTGGGGTTCACGACCAGGGGTTTGCGGTGACGCCACACTGCATGGCTGTGATTTCTTGAGAGAGCCTGGGCGATCTGAGCTGGGGTAGAGAGTGGGGATGGTGGCTTCACCCAGGAATGAGGGTTGCTGGGCACAGTGACAAACAATGGGCAGAGGCCTTGCAGACACTGACTGGACAGCGAAGGGCCATCGCGGTGGACGGCAGCTCCCACTATGGGAGGTGAGAAGGGCAAACAGTAGCGTCTCGAGCTCTCCCTAGTGTTGCCCGGAAGTGGTTTTAGGGTGTTAACTGTCCCTATAAGACACACACAGAACTACGTATAAACTCGTTTCACATGGAGCTTTACTCAGCCAGGACACCAGAGACATGTGCACATGGAGCAGACAGAAACTCTGTTCCAACACCAAGGTAAACGCAGTGTTTGTCGGATGGTAACGTTGTGAGTGCAAGGTAGGGACAGCTGCTGAGGCCCAGATTCTTCTGCACGCAACAAGTCTGCACGCCCTTCCTCCTGCGGACCACTACTCAGACCGCCCCCAGCGCTGGCGTGCCTGTCAGGGTGACCCCGTCAGCATGCCACTCAGCACTCCAGCTCCTCCTCTTAGTTAAGTTACTGTGAAACCTTTGCTGTGCATCATCCTCTGATAGTGTTTTGGCTTTCTCTTAATGCGGAGGCATCATTTGCAGATCAGCCCTGCTCTCTTTCCCCATGAGTCCGTGACGCGGGGCGGGGGTGTTGCAGTCACCACCCCCACATGTCGGGCTGAGTAATCCGAATGCATGCACCGATGCATGTTCTTTAGACTGTCATTAGAATTAAAGCAGCACATTTCTGTTTTGGTTGTGGACATCCAACTTAAAGACCCACAGATTGGCAGTCCTCCCTCCCATGCCCACCTGTGCTTTCCCACGGGGGGGCCCAGGAGCCGGGCTTGCGTCGGCCCTCGAGCCGAGGCTCATGCAAACTGGAGGGGGAGGGCTGCTCTCCGCTTGGCACGCATCTCGCAGACGAGGGCTCTGGTTCAAGGCTACAGTCAAGACTGCAGTTAGTTTATAGGAAAACTAGGTGTCAAACCTCGAGTCCAGTTCCTCAGTCCAGTTCTGTTCCCAAACACTGCATTGCCATCTCTTTCTCAGATTTGTTTCATTTCTTTTGGTGTGGTTTGGGTTTTAAGGGGGTGTTACTAAAGTTTTGGGGTCTTTTCATTTTGTCCTTACAGTGCCAGAACCTACTAAGACCTGTTCCAGCCAGCCCCAGCCTGCCGGTACCGGGACCAGTACTTCCACCAGCACTCTCCCCAGCAGCAGCAATGGCAAACGCGCACCTGCCGGCGGCCAGCAGCCAGCTGCCTCCCGTTACCTGCCTCGAGAGGTGCCTCCACGCTTCCGCCAGCAAGAACAGAAGCAGTTGTTGAAGAGAGGTCAGCCATTGCCCACGGGGGCGCTGACCAGTGCAAGCCCCACCCAGGGTGCTGGACCTGCGGGGGTAAGCCCTCCTCCCCCGCCTGGAGCCGGCACGCAGCCCAGTAAGCTCCAACCAGGTAAGACCCCACAGAACGGCGTCTTTTACCTGGGGACTGGTGTGCTGTGTTCAGCTTGGCTGCCCAGGAACAAAAGTGGACGTAGCTGTGTCCATCTTCATACATACATGTAGTAGAGCTAGCTAGGTTGATGATAGAGAAATAAATAGATTAATTTATACCAGGTGATAGATAATAGGTAGGTAGGTAGGTAGGTAGGTAGGTAGGAGCTCCTTTGTTGCTCTCCAGAAACCAAAGGTCTGGACATCAGTGCATACGAGTGTGTCGAGGCGGGGGCTTTGGAACCCTGCAGTGAAAACCCTTAAATAACGCTGCTTTCTCTCAGTTTACTAGGGTTGCCCCTGACCTCCCACACGCATGCGCTGCAGGGAGGCGACCGTGTTTATGGGAAGTGGGTGTTGCTCATTGTCACTTCACGCACTTCCAGCCAGCCCTGCCTGGCCACCTCTCGGCTCCCGGAGAAATCACCCCCCCACCCCTCGTTCGCTCTCCAGCTTCCGTGTCATCTCATCTCCCAAGCCCTGTTCTTGGTGTCATGACTTTATGGGCTTAAACTCTGAAATTTTTTTACTGGAGTTTTAGAGACATTTTTGGGGGAGAGCCAAGCCCATGCGTCCCACTGCCAGGTTTCTCTTTCCAGCAGCCGTCCTGCTTTAACGACCGGCCCTGGTCCCGGCGCGGAGACCCTACCTGCTGGCGGTGGTGGGGCCCAGGTCTGTGAGTGGAGAAGGGGGGCTTCTTGCATTAGATGGGAATTTGAAAGAAACATGTCGCAAATCGCGTTCATGTTTTTTCTTTCATGGGCTGCCTCTTAATATGGGGCATGATTTCCATGCGGTGTAAAAGTGTCCGCTGCAGGGCCTCTCTCCCACTGAGGCATGTTGGGAACAAAGTCGGACCGCTTGGCCATGTCTGTCCCAGGAGGCTTGACTGTCACCTGCTGCGCTCCTGGGAGAGCGGACTCAGGTCAGTGACCGTCAGATAAAAGCAAGAAAGAAAAGCAGTGATCAGATATGTTCATTGACCGAGAGCATCGTTCCACCTCCCACACTGCAAGTTAAACGTACCGTTACTTTCTATGCTGAAACATGGTCCTCAGTGAAGTCTTAACATACGCAGAGATTGTACAGTCGTGCCTAAATAGCTTGGTATGTTAATTTGTGATGCATGTTTTTAAAAAAACTGAAAAAGGAATGTGGCAGCCTGCTTTTTCCTGGGCTTTTAGCTCACTGTGATAGGACTAGTTGCCAGCATTGCGCCAATATTCCCATCAAATGCTATTGGTGCAAGTGTTGCTGGTTCTGGCTTCTCAAATGTGTAGGGAATTAAATTGATTCACTAAAATCTTGTATGAAAACTTTTTTTTTAAAGATTTTATTTATTTATTTATTTTTACAGAGAGGGAAAGGGAGGGGGAGAGAGAGAGAGAGAAAAACAGCAATGTATGGTTTCCTCTCACTGGGGACCTGGCCTGCAACCCAGGCATGTGCCCTGACCGGGAATCAAACCAGCGACCCTTTGGTTCCCAGCCCACACTCAATCCACTGAGCTACACCAGCCAGGGCTGAAAACATTTTTTATTAAAACATTTGTCTCTGTAAGTATTACTATTCTCTAGAAAGTTATCCCTAGTTCATTTTACTTTAAAAATATATATATTAAAGACTAGCTCATCATTTTATGTATAAAAATACCTCAGAAAATAACATTAATCTGCATAATATTAACAAAATAAGAGTCATTTTTGGCTCTCAAACTAAACTCTCATTTTGCATTAGTTTTATCTCCCAGCAGTCTCTGCTGTCACAGCCAGACGAACCTTTGTAATTTGTCACCTTGCATTGATTCAAAGGTCCCCGCAGCCACCTGTGCAGTTTTCCAGTGCCTGGTGCACGGTCCGACGGTCCCTCTGCCTGGCTGTCCTCATCCTCAAGGGTCCCTCACAGCCTCGTCTGGCCAGTGTGTCGCCTGCTTTCCCCCACAGCTTGCTTTCCATGCTCCCTGCCTGTCTCCCAGACGTGCCCACTCGGTGTCGTCCCGTCCAGCACATGCCCCTCTCTCCATACCATTGTCTCCCCCACCCCCAGGAGGCCCGGCGCATGTCCGCCCGCACCGCTCCTCCGTCTGCAGCAGCACTTCCCGCTTGTTGTGTGCTGTGTCTACTCCTGCGGCCCCTCTAAGGAAGGCGCCGAGCCCCCTCTGCAGCATGAGTGCAGCGGGCGGAAGGATTCCGAAGTGCAGGGAGGGCCTGGGTGGGGCGCCAGCCGGCTCTTCACCTGGTGCTGAATCATGGCCCCTCTTCCGGTGCCAGGGCTGGTTTGCCTTGTCAGCGGGAGTCACTGCTCACTCTCTGGCCCTCTTGCTCCCAAGGCCCTTCGCAGGGCTCCCTCCGTTCCTTGCCAGTCATCGCATGGCACTTCTAGGCTGTTGTCACCCCAGCTGCTCCAGATGTGCCTGTTCCAGAGCCTCTGGTTCCCATGAGGGCTGCCGCCCTCGGGAGATGGCTGAGGCGGAACTAGTGGGGCAAGGAGCTGAGCTGGGGCACCGTGCACCTAGTGGGAGAGTCATGTCCTCCCTCCACCGCTGACAGTCTCTGGTGATGGAGGCACGCAGTGCAGGGCCCAGGGCGGGGGGTGGGGGGGTGCGTCCCATGCTGCCGGGCCAGGGCTCCTCCCTGCAGATAGCACTGTCTGTCCTGACATGGAATGCAGATCTTTGAAGTAACATGGGAAGCTGGATTTGTAAATTCATGTATTGAATTGGCAAAAAAAAATTTTAACTGGCAAGAAAAGTGTGAGTATGTAAGTGTAGTGACTCAAGTTCCGGAAAAATGTCACTTTATCAGGTTATTTTTCGTTCAGACCATGTTTCTGCAAGTCTGAAGCATAACTCCAGCTTGAAACACTTGAGAGCTTTTGTCAGTTTTTAAAAACCTCTGTTTCGTTGTGCTAAAGGTAGAACAATGTATTGTTTTGGTGGCTGCTTTGTACGTGTATAAACAGGCTTCAGTGACTGTGGCTGTTTGCTACTTAGATATCTTTTAGATGGAGGCAGGAAGGTAATTAAGGAGTTGGACACGTGCCAATTTGCATATGGTGTTCATTTGGAGTATTAGAGCCAGTGCCGGAATGCCAACTGTTTGTGGGGAGGAAGAGCGAGGACGGAGGAGGAGCGGGAACAAAGGCAGTGAGCGAGCCTGGCAGTTTATTTGCATGCAGCCCACGGCAGTGCGCCGTTATTCTTTTGGCTGACTTTCAAAAAGGCAGAAGAAAACTGGCTCTGACGTCCCGTGTACCCAGGGCCTGAGTAGAAATGTGGTGACAATGGAAAGAATTGAAAGAGGAGGGAAGGTCGGTTTAGTGTCAGCTGCAATTAGATAATCAGAGCTTTCCAGTCCCTCCGTGAGCGCCACCCCCTGCCTCAGCGGGGGAAGCGGGGCCTCCCGGGGTGGAAGGGCTGCCAGCGCTGCCCGCTGGCCGCCGTGGGCACCTGCAGGTTGCCTGGGACTTGCCTGGCAGCACGACAGGATGAGGCTGTCACTGTGCACGGCTGACATGGTGGAGCTGAGAGTGCAGACGACCCCAGAGGCAGGCGAACAGGCAGCTGGCTCGCAAGGTAGCGTCCCCCAGGGGGTGGGGGGCCCTTTCTGCAGGCATTTCTGCCCCTGTCGGCCCTGGCAGAGAAGGAGAAATGAAATGCGCACAGAGCAGAGCGTGTGCTTGTCCCAAGTCAGCATGTGACGTGCCATCAGAGAGCAGCGGCAGCTCAGAGCCCGGGCTCCCAGGACAGGTCACTCTGATAAAATGGCGTCTTGGGGGAGCTGCTGGCCCCGGACTGGGCAGAGCGGCCCTGCAGGGCAGCCGGGCCGGCCCTCCCTGCCGGCCCTCCTCCACTTCTGGGCATTGGCCGGCCTCCCAAAGGAGGATGCCGCTTGTTAGGATCCCACTCTATCTTGTTCTAATAGGTTGTCAGCCTGGAGGAAGCAGTCTTCTTTACTGCTCATTTGAAGAAAACCCAGGGCAATGAGCTTATTCTCTTGAACACTTTTCATAATTGTTGCCAGTAAACCTTTTACTCTGAAACCTGTACTCCAGTCAGCATTTCATAATTCCTCATTCTAGCGGTTGACCGATCAGGTGTTTCGGAGTCTGTCCGGCGACAGAATTGTGAGTTCAGATTCCCCCGAGAGTTTTACACACAGTCAGTGCAGTCCAGGGGAGGCGTCCGGGGTACTCAGGGGCTGACAGCAGTTGGTACGTCAATCTCACCACTGGAAACCAAGTGACGAGGAGCTTGTGTAACCTGTGAGCATCAGGGAACGTGTATTTCCAGTTACGGAAAGCCTTTGGAATTATTTTTCATAACGTATTTAATATTTTCTAATTTCCATTGAAAGGCTATGGTGATAAAGAATGAATTATGTCTCGTTTGTCAGCGTTACGACTAATGAAGCATTCTGCACACTTCTTAGTGAATCTTGTCCATGCTTCCCCATCTGATTAATTTGATACCTAATTAAGTTTTTGCTTACTGCAGCTTTTGGAAGCTCTTTGCTAAATACTTTTTTGAAAAATTTATCTTTACATTTTTAACATTTTAAACTTTAAAAGCAAAAAAAAAGAAGAAAGCTTTTCTCTTTAAATCATGCTATCCTATCATGTAATCCTTGTTAATTTAATCACTTAAGACAGTTATGTTACTTAGATTTTTATAGACACCTATTTTTAGAATGTGTGAGCCATTTAAACAGCATAAGAAAGACAATTTGACATTATATATAAACTTCATTACTTTTTTCTTTTTAAGACTTCTTAGGGGAAATTATTTTGGTAGTAGAATGGCATAGTAGAAAGAGCAGTAGGATTTTATTCTTAAAATGTGGGTTTTAGTTCAGTCCTTAATATTTTATTTGTTATAACACCTTTTCCAAGTTTGACTTCTCTGAACCTCTCTCTCTCCATCTCTAAAATGGACATAATTTGTGAGGTGAGGTTCATTCACTGTTTGTGGAAATGCTTAGAACTTTATGCAGTATGTGATGTCTTCTGGGATGAAGACTCTTGCTTATGACCTCTCTCAGACCTGCCACGTACCAGGAGTGTGCGACAGCCCCCGAGCTCCTGGACTGCATGTGGGGCCTGGAACCCCTGTGGGACAGCGTCGCCTCGGTCCCTACAGCTTTTATTTAGGGGGAAACACGGTTCTACCTGTCAGTCTTCCCACAAGTTCTTTTTCACGTAGTCCTGTCTTTTAGACTGCTACTAAAAGACAGATATGTGAATTGAAACATGGTCAGGACACTTTGGGTTATGAAAAGCAGATTGTTCAAATTTTGTTGAAGTCAAAATTCTAAGAAGAAGGCGTGCATTAAACATAAAGAGAACAATGGTCTTTTTACGTGTTCATTTTTGGAGTAGATTCTGGTGTCAGGATATGTTGCAGCAATGGTAATGGCGGGGGGTGCTGACTGGGCTGATGATTGAGATGGTAATGAAGATGATGAGGGTGCCCTAGTCAGTGTGGTTCAATTGATTGGTGCGTCATCCCATACACTGAAAGGTCACAGGTTCAATTCCCAGTCAAGGCACATGCCTAGGCTGCGGGTTTGATCCCCAGCCAGGGTTCGTACAAGAGTACAACCAGTCAGTGTTTCTCTCCCTCTCTCCCTTTCCCTTCTCTCTAAAAAGCAATGAAAAAATGTCCTCAGGTGAGGATTAAAAAAAAGATGATGGAGATTCTGAAATAATGGTGGCAGCAATGGTGGGAGTGGTGATGAGGACAAGAGACATTTAGGGGTTCCCCAGGGCAACTTTTCAAACCTGTTTCAGCCGTGCTCCCCAGAAACCCACAGAAGCATTTAAAGGAGTCTCAGTGATGGGGAAGGGACAACGTGAGTGAGTGGAACCTGACGTGTTTTTCAGACTGTAAGATGCACTTTTTTCCCCCAATTTTGGGAGTAAAATGGGGGTGCATCTTATACTCCGAATGTAGCTTACCTGAGTTCTGTTTACATTGATGAAATAGTATGTTATTTATGTTATTAAATATTTTACCACATTTTTTGCTTCAAAATTTTTTCCCCTATTTTCCTCTTCTAAAACCTAGGTGCGTCTTATCATCCGAGAAATATGGTAATTTTTCTGAAGCAGCTTTAGGTTTAACTCTTTCACGTGTTGGGGATACAGGTCCTGCTGTTTGCATTCTTTGGCTTGTTTTGTTTTTACCACCACACCGAGGAGACAGTGGTGAGTGGTGTTTTCAAATCAACTTGAATCTATATTTGAAAACCGTAAGGTATTGCATTAAAATCATGACTTTTGCTTTCTGGTTTTCAACACCTTTCCAGCTTTTAAATATATTTTATGTTCAAACTGTTTTTTTAATTACTCAATTATTATTATTATTTTTTAATATTTTATTTTTAGAGAGGGGAGGGAGAGAAACATCAGTGTGTGGTTGTCTTTTGCACGCCCCCTACTGGGGACCTGGCCTGCAACTCAGGCATATACCCTAGACTATGAATCGAACTGGCAACCCTTTGGTTCATTGAGCCACACCAGCCAGGGCCAAACTTTTATTTTATTTTATTTTATTTATTTATTTTTAATATTTTTATTTATTTATTTTTTAGAGAGAGGGTAAGGGAGGGAGAAAGAGAGGGAGAGAAATAGCAATGTATGGTTGCCTCTTACATGGCCCCCACTAGGGACCTGGCCTGCAACCCAGGCATGTGCCCTGACTGGGAATCGAACCGGGACCCTCTGGTTCCCAGCCCGCACTCAATCCACTGAGCTACACCAGCCAGGGCTCAAACTTTTATTTTAAAAAATAAATTAAAGTAGGAGCGAACTTCCAATCAAGATGGTGGCATAGGTAAACAATGGCTCACCTCTTCACACAACCACATCAGAATTACAGCCCTGCCTGGTGTGGCTCAGTGGATTGAATGCCAGCCTACAAACGAAAGGGTTATCGGTTCAATTCCCAGTCCAGGCACATGCCTGGATTGTTGGTCAGGTCCCCAGAAGGGGGATTGAGTTAAATAGAAGTCTGACAGCTATGGAATTAAAGAAAACACATACATCCAGACTGGTAGGGGGGTGGAGGCACTGAAAGACTTGATCCCACATCCACATGTCATGGATAAAAGTTCATGAGGGCCCTGGCTGGTGTAGCTCAGTGGATTGAGTGCGGGCTGGGAACCAGAGGGTCCCGGTTTGATTCCCAGTCAGGGCACATGCCTGGGTTGCGGGCCAGGTCCCCAGTGAGGGCCATGTGAGAGGCAACCACACATTGATGTTTCTCTCCCTCTCTGTCTCCCTCCCTTCTCCTCTCTCTAATAATAAATAAAAATAAAATCTTAAAAAAAAAAAGAAGAAGTTCGTGAGGGATATCTTGGGAGCGAGAAGTCCCAGCCTCGTTCCAGACCTTCAGCCCAGAGTTCCAGTGCCAGGAAGATAAGTCCCCATAATAGCTATCTCAGATTGCTCTACAGCTCAGGCAGGGTGGCCCTGGGCAGAACACAGGTAGGAGCTGACCTTGGCCTGAACCACCTAGGAAACTCCAGATGGAGATATGCACCTAGCGCTATGGACCATGTCGGAGCACCACCACCCTGACCCTGCACAGCTGATCCTCCAAGGAGGGCGGAGGTTGGTGGTCAGTGGTCACAGCCAGTCCTTGCAGCTGACTGGCCTGGGTAAATCCCTCCCACTGATCTGCCAATAGCAATCAAGGCTCAACTACAAGAGGAGGGTGTCCTCAGCCCACACAAAGGGCACACCGTGAGTGCCCAGCTTGGGTGATAGAGGAGGCTGTGCCACTGGACCCTATAGGACACCTACCACATTAGGCCACACAACCAAGACACGGAGTCATAGCAGCTCCACCTAATACATGGAAACAAACACAGGGAGGCTGCCAAAATGAGGAGACAAAGAAACATGCTCCAAATGAAAGGACAGATCAAAACTCCAGAAAAAGAGGTAAATGAATGGAGATGAGCAATCTGTCAGATGCAGAGTTCAAAACACTGGTTATAAGGATGCTGAAGGAACTTAGTGAGGACCTCAACAGCATAAAAAAGATCCAATCAAAACACAGGGTACACTAATTGAAATAAAGAACAATTTACAGGGAAACAACAGTCGAGTGGATGAAACTGAGAATCAGATCAATGATTTGGAACGTAAGGAAACAAAAAACAACCAATCAGAGCAACAAGAAGAAAAAAGACGCCCCCCCTCAATGAGGGTAGTGCAAGCAGCTTCTGGGACAACTTCGAGTGTTCCAACATTCACATCACAGGGGTGCCAGAAGGAGAAGAGAAAGAGCAAGAAATTGGAAATCTATTTGAAAAAATAGTGAAAGAAAACTTCACTGCCCGGCTGGTGTAGCTCAGTGGATTGAGTGCGGGTTGGGAACCAGAGGGTCCCAATTCGATTCCCAGTCGGGGCACATGCCTGGGTTACAGGCCAGGTCCCCAGTGAGGGCCATGTGAGAAGCAACCATACATTGCTCTTTCTCCCTCCCTTCTCCTCTCTCTAAAAATAAACAAATAAAATCTTTAAAAAAAAAAAGAAAACTTCACTAATTTGATGAAGGAAATAGACATGCAAGTCCAGGAAGCACAGTCCCAAACAAGATGGATGCAAAGAGGCCCACTCCAAGACACATCATAATTAAAATGACAAAGGTTAAAGATGAAGAGGGAATCTTAAAAGCTGCAAGAGAAAAGCAGTTAGTTACCTAAAGGAGAGTGCCAATGAGGCTGTCGGCTGATTTCTCAAAAGAAACTTTGCAGTCTGGAAGGAGTTGGTAAGAAATATTCCAAGTCATGAAGAGCAGGGACCTACAGCCAGGATTGCTCTACCCAGCAAAGACACCATTTAGAATTGAAGGGCAGATAAAGAGCTTCCCAGACAAGAAAAAACTAAAGGAGTTCACCAACACCCAGCCATTTTTATATGAAATAGTACATGGACTTATTTAAGAAAAGAAGATCAAAACTATGAACAACAAAATGGCAATAAATACATATCAACAATTGAATCTAGAAACATAAACTAAGCAAACAAGAACAGTCAGAATTGTGGATACGGAGAGCGTTGTGATGGTTGTCAGATGGGAGGGGATGGGGGAGAATGGGGGGAGAGGGGAGGGGATGAAGAAGCACAAACAGGAAGTACAGGGTAGCCCTGGGGATGGAAAGTACAGCACAGGGAACGGAGCAGCCAAGGAACTTACACACATGACCATGGACATGAGCAGTGGTGCGGGGCCTGCCTGAGGGAGTAGGGGGGCAAAGGGGGAAAGTTTGGGACAACAGTAATAATCAGTAAAATTAATTAAAAAGTACCTAGGACACAGCTGATTCCCATACTAAAAGCTCTTGGAAAGGAAAAATGAAAGAACGAGACGAAAGTGTAAGAAGGAGGAACTGAAGGTGTAGAGCCTGTGCGCACCACCCTGCCTCTCCCGCTGTGGACGTTCTCTGAGGAGAGACAAGGTCGTGTTCACGGGGCAGCGTGTGCATGGCCATCCAGCAGGACCGCTGCACCCGTGAGGTCGGGAGCACGTGAACGTCCACGGGAACTTTCAGCTGGGGACATTGGCTAGAGTCTCGCGGGGACGGGCGCAGCGTGGGGCCCCAGAGTGGGGGAGAGCCGTCTGTGAGGAGGCTTCGGGACGCCGAGGGTGTGTCAGCACTGCCGGCGCGAAGGCCAGCGGCAGGGCGGCAGAGCCGCGGCCCGGGGGCGGTCTCACTCTGCATCCTTTGCCTTGTTACTGAATGTTCATTTCGGTCCCAGCGGGGCCCCCAGAAGCACTTTTCTGGGAAAATGCTTGTTATTTTGGAGACCTAGTTTATTTTGATATTGTCGAAGAACCAAGACATAGGCACACAAGAGCAGCTAAAAGAGCTAAAGCAGGCAAGGGTGGCAGTGGCGGCCGGCCAGGCGCTCCACGGCAGCAGCTGCCCCTGACGCTGAGGGGGGCCGGCCATCTCGCCTCCCTGCTCCTCTCCTGTGACTGGAGACCTGCTGCCACCAGACCGCCCGAAGGCCGCCCTGTCCAGGAGCTGCTGAGACTGCCTGGTGGGAGGAAGGACAGCACGCTCAGGGCTTGCCTTGTTTCAGATGAGCTGCCGTTGCTCCAGGGCGCCGCTGGTCCTGTGCTTGTCTTTGAAGGAGCCGGTGTTCTAGCTGCAGATTTGTGGTGTCGGTGTAGTTTTTCTAAGTGGAGATTTGGAAGTGTCCGTTCTTTTTCTGTGACTCTCTGAACTGACGCCCCAGTGTCTCTGCAGACGCCTGCGGCTACGCTGTTAGTCAGTGTGGCGACTGGCTGGCGCTCCAGGTGATGCTTTCAGGAGTGGCCTGACAGTCGCAGCAGCGGCGTCACGTGTTGCTGGCAAGCTGCTTCCAAGTATTTATAAAAGTCACTCACTCATTCCCATGCCCGTTCAGTAGATGTCAATTAGCTGTGTTAGCAGCTCTGCTGAACCCTGGAGAAAAACGGCAGACACAGGCGGCCCTGACCTATGGCGTTGACAGAGGGAGAGACAGTCCCACTGGCACGCACATGGTCAGTGTGGCCGGCCTGTCGCCTTGTCCCCACATGGTGCCCACACAGGAGGCGCTCCACAGTGGTCATGATTGAGACTGGGGCTCAGGACACGGCAGCTCACTCTCACCGCTCATCTCTGGTGGCGTTGGCACCACAAGGACAGAGTCGAGTAGTGTGACAGGGACCGTGTGGCCCACAATGCCTGGAACATTTACTGCCTGGCCCTTCACAGAAAGTGTTTCTGCCTCCCTGTCTCTGCATCGATGGGAGGAAGACTGCCGTGTGGTGAACATGTCCGAGGGCCCCAGCTGGGAGAGAAAGCCGCTCGAATGAAATGGCCGCTGAGTTGAGAAAGGGAAAGGGGGAGACGCTGAGTCCAGGGAGCAGACGGGCTCTTTTAACACGCAGTCGTTGGGGTGGGGGTGGGGCATGGTGCGGGGTGTCCAGTGGAAGGGTTCCAGTGGCACGTCCTCCTGCCCTCTGTCGTTCCTGACACTGGGGGGCGTGGAAGGGCTTTTTCTCCCTGAGCCCTTTCTGCAAACCCGGGCAGGACTGTGTGGTGGGAGCCAAAGCCGCGCGTGCTCCCCGACGCAGCCCGGGCGGTGCAGCAGGCCGAGGCACCTCGCTGGGGTGGTTGGTTTTTACCCTAATGACTCGTTCTTGAAATGTGGGGTTTTTTAAGTTTATGGGAATGAACAGGATTATCTCCTTAGTTCCAGGGTGAGCCTTTGGCCCTGACCCTCTGTTGCTCTTGAAAAGCTCTAAGGGCAAAGGCCGTCTGTGACAGTGCAGGGTCCCAGGGTTTGCCCAAGCTCAGTGGCGGCGTCCCCACCCGCCCTCCGCAGGGGACTGGTCACCCGCCTTAGGCTCCAGCGGCCTCGGTGAGCAGTTTCCAAACTGCGTTTTCCTGTGGGGCGCGTGGGCCGGGCGCAGGCTGTGAGGACCTGGACTCGTTTGTCTTTCTCGTGAACAGCAGCATCACCTCCCCATTTTGTCATCTTGATACCCCGAGTTAATGTTCCGGCTCAGTTTCGGATTCACACTTATTACTTACAGTTTTATATTTTGATTACAAATATTGGTAGAAAGTTTCAAAACAAAGCCATCTGAGGAGGAGGGTGACAGATGCTGGGCTGTCGTGCAGTCTTCATGGGGGACTCCCTGCACTTGGTGTCTCGTCACCACGTGACAGCGCAGCTCTGCTGTCTTCGACCCTGTGCCTTTTAAATAGGTTAAATTTGTCCCATTCTAAGAACACCTTTGCTGGACATCTGAAAGGGTGCTCAGCATCACACCGACTGTTAAGGAGCTGCGAGTCAAAGTCACAGTGAGACGCCACTGCCTGCTGGGAGGACCACAGCAGCCCTTGAGGTTGCTGGTCGTGGCGCCGCACACGCCAGTCTGGGTCTGCGCGGTTCGCGCTGTCGCCCGTGACGCCCCGCGAGAGGAGGGCATTCACAGAGCAGTTCCACTCTGTGCACGGGCCTACCGGCATCGAAAGCAGGCTGGAACCGATATTTGCACGCTCACGTCCGTAACAGCGTTACCACAGTGGCCAGGTCGTCTGTGGGTGGGTGAGTGAGTAAACAGTGTGACCTCTACTCACAGTGGAGTGTTACTCCACCGGAAGCGTGAGGGAGTTCTGACGCACGCTGGGACGTGGATGGGCCTTGAAGGTAGTGCGCAGAGTGAGACAAGCCAGTCGGAAAAGGACAAATGTTGTGCAGTCCCATTGACAGAAAACGCCGGAATAGTCGGAGTCGCAGAGCAAGGGGTGGGGCGGAGCCGTGGCCACCACAGTCTGGGGCGCAGGGAGTGGGGTACTGCTCCGTGGGCGTCAGGTTTTGGTCTAGGACAGGCGGAGGCGCTGCCCGTGTGTGGAGTGTGCTCGGCACACGTTCCTCTGTCTCTCCGGGAAACGTTGTTCGCTTGCTGAATACGTGGCAAGATATAAAACTGAAAAGATACCATCCATCCCCTTAAGAAACTCACCTTTAAAACTTAGACTCCTAATTCAGTGATCAGATTATTATTTTAATTACACTGAACCTCTTTGCTCTTGTAAAGTTTTCACATTTTTCTAACAATAAAAATTTGTTCTTTTAATTACATTCCTGTTATTGGCTACTCTCCTTGGGTACATTTGGGGATTCCATCTTTCACCTTATTTGATGTCATATTTAAGCATTTTGCTTTTTTTCCTAAGATGTCATTTACTTTTTTTAATCCTCACCCAAGGATATTCTTTTACTGACTTTAGATAGAAAGAGAGAAACATTGATCAGTTGCCTCATGTAAACTCCCTGAGCTGGGATTGAACCCGCAGCCTTTTGGTGATGCTCCAGCCAACTTAGCTACCCAGCCAGGGCATATGTAAACATTTTTCAATTTTTTGGAAATGTTTTTAAAGTAGAAGAAAGTACGCAGAAAATAAAACTATTCACAGTACAAATTTGGTACAATATTTTGTCATATTTCCATCGGATCTCTATTTTAGAAATGTTAAAGAAATCGCCCCCAATTCCATTCTTATCTCCCCCCAAAAGAGCTACAGTCCCAAGTTCTGTTGTGAAAACAACCATCCAAAGTGTGATGCATCTCGTTTTTTAAAGTGTGTGTCTTGCCCTGGTTGGTGTAGCTCAGTGGATTGAGCACGGGCCTGCAAACCAAAGCGTCGCTGGTTCGATTCCCAGTCAGGGCACATGCCTGGGTTGCGGGCCAGGTCCCCAGTGGGGTGTGTGCAAGACGGAACCACACATCGAGTTTCTCTCCCTCTCCTTCTCTTCCCCTCTCTCTAAAAATAAATAAATAAAACCTTTAAAAATAAATAAATAAATAAAGTGCGTGTCGTGTGCATTCAAGAGAGTGGTTGTTGTTTCATACAGGGTTCCCCTTCTCTGAATTGCCCATTCCTGGTCATTTCCCATTCTGTCGGACTGTCGGTCTCTCCTTCCTGCCTGTGGCTTGTTTTCTAGCTTCCTCTATGTGATGTCTTTTGTCATGCACACGTTTTTAATGTGATAGTCAAATATTTCAACTTTTTTTATGTCTTCTGTAAGAAGATGCAGTGGCCAAGGTCATAGAGATAGTCTCCTTTGTTTCCTTATTAAGCTTTAAAAAGTTTTGCTTTTCATAATTCAGTCTTTAATCCTTCTAGAATTTATTTTCATGTGTGATTTGAGGTAGGGATCCACTTTTATTTCTGCCACACGGCTAGCCCATTGTCCAGCATTTACTAGTTAGTCCTTCCCTTCTCCCTAGTTTGTAATGAATGCTATCCTAATCCCTCAGGACAGAAACAGCTTTTTCAACCTGACCTATACCCAGCGTGAGTCCCTCACATTGGAGCCGAGCAGTAGTCAAAAGCATTTTACAGAAACCCTCAAAGTAGACCATTAACAAAGAGCTGATCCTTTTACAGTTGGTCTTTAGGGAATGCGAAAGGTAATAGAAAGTATTCAAAAGGCACTTGGTGCTGGAAAGGAATGCCTGGGACTCCGCTGCGACCTCGTGGGCATAGGTGGATCGCAGTGCGCTGTTCTGGGAGAGTGAGCTGAGGTGGGTGTCCTGGTAACGGGGGATAATCTGTTCATTTTCTGTGTTAAATGATGAGTGTCTCAAGTGTCTCTTTAACTTAGTTATTACATAAGCTAGCTTTTATAGTGTATGCAGAACCAATAGGGGAAATTGTCTTAAACTAGGATTGTAGAACCAGCCCCTAGTAGTTGGCAATAAAAAACTTAGTTGTTTTATACTAACTTACATGCTGAGAGTTTTCTATTCTCTGTCTCCATTTTCCTTTCTGGTGTTCGCCTGGAGTGGCCTGCCCCCTTCAGAGCATAATTCCAGCTCATCACACCCCTTTCAAATCAGGCAACAAGAGTGGTTTGTTTGTTTGTTTGTTTTTAAGGTTGGAGCTAGCTTTGTATTGTCTTTCTAGTGGTACTGATATTCTTTACATGCTGCCTTTTTTCTTTTTTTTTACCTCCATCAAACTTTAAAAGAGACTTTCTTTGGGAACCAATTTTACTGTCCATGAGTAAGATTTTTCTTGTAAAAATAAACTTGAATAGAACATATGATGAAAGGTTCCTAAAGAAAAGAAATTTTTTTTGCAGTTATCTGTATATCATACTAAAAAGAAACTCTGTCACGGATTTCTAAATTGTGTGAATTTGTTGTATGTACAAGTTAACTTTTTTGTATTACTTTGTTTTTGAGTGATACATCAAATAAAGTCTGCTGGAAAATGAATTGAAATATAATTTTGATTGCAGTGTGAGAAATACTCAAATCATTAGGAAATCAGAGGAGACAGAATGCAGATACCGAATACTGGATTCTTTAAAAGGATTGTAAGAGCGAAATGATGAAATACTATAGGAAGAGATCATGTGAAGAAGAGACTCATTGAAGGAATAGAAAGCAATTGTAGGAATCCTCAGAGGTCCAGAAAGATACCAGGTGTGGGGCAGAGAATATGTTTTATTAATGCACAGGAACCAGTGATAAATTATGGAGTAGCAAAAGTGTAAGTAAACATTTCTAACCCTCAGAATGCTTGATAACATAAGACAGCATTTTGTCATGTTTTTCTCCCTTCCTGCCTCTGCCCCCCACTCCTCAGATACTGGTTCTAGTACATGGTTCTGCAGTGCACTTACCGTTCTCCTCCACTAACCGCGCCTTTGCTCTGTGTGACACTGCAAGTCCAGCGAGAGTCCTCAGGAGAACGGCGATCGCGTTAGAGAGCCAGGGGGACTTGGGCGGCGTGTCCCGGAGCCGGGGCTTCCAGGTGCGGCATAGCTGCACCCGGGTCCCCAGCTGCTGCAGGACACGAAGCCGCCTCCCTCGCAGCTGGTGCCTTCAGAGACTCGTGTGCCCTGTGAGTCCTCTCGAGAGGATAGCATGTGGTGTAGTGACAGGAGTGCGTGTAATTGTAGCGGCATTAACTCTTTTTTTCAGTGGGAGCTATTACAAGACAAACAACTTCTTTAAGTCATTGTTTTAGCCTTTGTCATTCAGAGTTGAAAACTTGAAATAATGAGCTTCCTCCAAAGACTAGCTGAAGTTGATTCCTTGACACGTGGGAAAATCTAATTTTGAATTTGTTTCATCTTTTTCAGATCTCAGTCACAGTGGATTGGCAGATCATTATGAGAGTTCCCACTGGGGACAGCAGCCCACTTTCCGAAGTGAAGCCAGCTGCAGCTGGGATAAAGTGATCATAGACAGGACTGATAAGGAGGCGTGGCCTTCCATCACAGGGACGGAGACGGAATCTGCCTCAGAATGTACTACAGACACTGACTCTGCCTCCAACTGCGGCTCAGAGAGCAGTAGCATGGCTACGGGGAGTGCCCAGGGCGGCTTCACCGGGCACCCCAAGAAGACCAATGGCAATAACGGCACCAGCGGCGCACTCGTCCAAAGCCCTCCGAACCCGGGCGCCCTCGGAGCAGGGGCAGCCGGCGGCAACGGCAATGCGGCCAGAGCGTGGGGCGTAGCTGCGGGTGCCAGCTCCGGCCTCGCTCACTGCTCTCTCGGTGGTGGGGACGGGAAAATGGACAACATGATTGGAGACGGGAGAAGTCAGAACTGCTGGGGTGCTTCCAACTCCAACGCTGGCATTAATCTCAACCTTAATCCGAGCGCCAACCCGGCTGCCTGGCCTGTACTCGGACATGAAGGAACTGTGGCGACAGGCACCCCTGCCAGTATTTGCAGTCCGGTCAGTGCCATAGGACACAGTATGGGCACCCAGAGTGGGAACCCGACAGGCACTTTAGGTGCTTGGGGGAGCTTGCTGCCGCAGGAGAGCACAGAACCACAAACGTCCACTTCTCAGAATGTGTCTTTCAGCGTACAACCTCAGAACCTTAACACTGACGGACCAAATAACACTAACCCCGCGAACTCTTCACCAAACCCTGTCAATGCAATGCAGACCAACGGGCTGCCCAACTGGGGCATGGCTGTCGGCGTGGGGGCCGTCATCCCGCCCCACCTGCAAGGCCTTCCTGGTGCTAACGGATCATCAGTCTCTCAAGTCAGTGGGGGTGGTGGCGAAGGGATCAGCAGTTCTGTGTGGGGACTGTCCCCAGGTAACCCTGCCACCGGAAGTAGTAGTTCTGGGCTCAGTCAGGGGAGTGGAGACACTGTGAACTCAGCACTAAGTGCTGAACAAAATGGGTCCAGCAGTGCTGTGCAAAAAGGAGGGGGCGGAGGGGCTGCCTGGGACTCGGGGCCTCCTGCCGGCCCCGGGATCCTCGCCTGGGGGAGGGGCCGCGGCAACAACGGCGTCGGGAATATCCATTCTGGCGCGTGGGGCCACCCCAGCCGCAGCACTGCGAACGGTGTGAATGGGGAGTGGGGAAAGCCCCCCAACCAGCATTCCAGTGGTGACATCAGTGGGAAAGGATCAACAGGGTGGGACAGTCCTGGTGTGAGCAGCCAGAGCCCTGCCGTGCAGCCTGGCAGTGACCACCTGAGCTCATGGGCCAAAGCCGCCTCTTCCGGGACCGCAGCGAGTGAGGGCGGCAGTGAGGGAGCTGGCTGCCACGGTGAGGGAGGCGCCGGGAGGGAAGGGGCCGAGGGCCGGAGGCGAGAGAAGGGGGTTCTAGACCAAGGGCACATCCAGTTGCCAAGGAACGATCTTGACCCGCGAGTTCTGTCTAATACTGGTTGGGGACAGACTCCAGTAAAGCAAAACACTGCCTGGGAATTTGAAGAGTCCCCGAGGTCTGAGCGAAAAAATGACAATGGGACAGAGGCCTGGGGCTGTGCAGCTCCTCAGCCTTCACACTCAGGGGGGAAGAACGATGGGTCCATCATGAACAGTACAAATACCTCTTCAGTATCTGGGTGGGTCAGCTCCCCACCTGCTGCTGGGCCAGCAGACACGGGCTGGGGGGACAGCAGCAGCAGAGCGCCAAATGGCCCCGGGGTTTGGGGGGACTCGCTAAGCTCCACTGCTGTTCCTAATGCTGCTGCTGCCAAGAGTGGCCACACTTGGAGTGAGACTGTGAGTCAGGAGGACAAGTCACCCACCTGGGGTGAGCCTCAAAAGCCCAAATCTCAAAACTGGGGAGACGGACAAAAATCGAATCCAGCCTGGAGTGCAGGAGCGGGAGACTGGGCAGACGCATCCTCTGTCCTTGGACACTTGGGGGAGGGGAAGAAAAACGGCTCCGGGTGGGACGCCGACAGCGGGCGGTCAGCGTCTGGCTGGAGCGAGTCTGCGCGGTCTGGGACCAGCGGCTGGGGCAGTGGCACAAATGCAAAGGTGAATCCAGGGACAAACTGGGGAGAGTCTTTGAAAGCTGGCCCCCAACAGAACTGGGCAAGCAAACCCCAAGACAGCAACGTGAGTAACTGGGGAGGAGCCACTTCCGTTAAACAGACAGGAGCGGGGTGGATCGGGGGGCCAGTCCCGGTCAAACAGAAGGACAGCGGTGAGGCCACGGGCTGGGAAGAGCCTTCTCCGCCATCCATTCGGCGCAAAATGGAGATCGATGATGGTACCTCAGCTTGGGGCGACCCGAGCAGCTACAACAACAAAGCCGTAAACATGTGGGACAGAAACAACCCAGGCCTCCAGAGCAGCACCTTGGTGGCCGCTGCCACTGCCACCACCACGAGCAACAGCACGAACGCAGTCGAGACGCCGCCACCCCCGCACCCGGCCAGCGCCCCGCTGAACCGATCGCCGCTGCTTGGTCCAGGTACGGAAGGGGCTTCGTGTTCTTTAGGAGTAAAAGAGCTTTGTTCTCACTAGGTTAGGTACGCGTCTGTCCTCCAACTAACACTTCACAGCGAATGACACCTGAGTGCCGTCACCTTGCAGCATTGCAGTGCAGTGTTACTAGAGACAGTGAGTCCAGCGGGCTTCTCTGGTAGCTCTCTCCGAGAGGAAGCCCTCCTGAGCGTTTTCTCAGGAAAGGAGAGGAGAGCAGAAACACACCCTCTTCGGGAAAGATGGGGGTGTTGGTGAGTCCGTGTTTATGAGCAGAGTCTTCATTTCTCTCTGACATGAGCCAGTGACCCTCAGCCCAGCCCTGGGTAGAGTTCCCTGAAGGCATGGGGGCCGTGTCCTGGGTCCACAGGGAAGCCCATCCACGGGCGGTTTTTAAAGCTCTGCTGTGTCGTCAGCACAGAAATAAGACGGCTCTGTAGCATGTGAGTGGTGAACAGTACAAGGCATGCTTTGATTTCAGTTGAAAGAAAAGTCTTAAAGTCCAACCGAAACTTGTGTTTGGAGTTCTGTTTTGTGTGAGGCACTCGACTAGATACTGTGGCCGAGAAGAAGAAGAGAGCTAGAGCAGAGCCAGCCCACAGGGAGTGGGAACAGTGACAGAAAATAAACATCAGTTCTGGGGCCTGGGCTCCCCGCAGGGCTCCCGGGGTGGGAGGGGGCGGGAGGAGAGTGCGGCCAGCCCAGGGCATCATGGCCAGCCCTCCCCTCCCTCTCCTAGACACTCCACCCCACATTCCCGCCCTCCAAGGCAGGCAGAAGCCTCTGCCCAAAGTGCCCTGTGCAGGGCTCCAGGGCCCCACCCCCGCCGAGCACTGCTTTCCTGGCCACTCCGGCTGTCTCGTCCTGAGACTGAGTCTCGCCAGCCCCCTTCAGGGTCTGGAACTGCTTGTTGAGTGTTGGGACGGCGCAGAGCAGGGCTGGGTCTCTCGTCTCCTCCTGCAGAACTTCCATGCTTGCACGCAGCGCTCATGTCGTTCTTCCCGTCATCCTCCAGGGAGTGGGCCTGCGCCCACCACTTTCCCTTGGGCTTGGCTGTCCGTCTTTTTGTTGTCGCCCGGGTCCCTGTGCCAGGGCTGGGTGACTGCCGCAGGGCGGTTTAACCAGTGCAGGAGTCTCCCTCCGCAGGAGACTGCAGCCTGCCTCCCCCCGCAGTCACGCTCCTCGGAGCGCAATCTGACCCTAGCCTTTTTGAGACGAGTTGTACTGTTTTTCTTAAGTTGAGCTGATCATGTGAGGCTGCTGTGAGCCCTTCCTCGCTCGGGACCGCTCTCGGGCAGGCAGTCCCTCGGTCCCAAGTGCAGAACTTTGTTTCTGAGAAAGTGTTGGCCCCCAGCCCCACAGCTTGTTGAGATCCGTCTGAACCCTGGTTCTATAAGCGGCATATTCGTTATTTCTGGCGGTTTCATGCCATCTCTAGACTCTGTAAACATGCCGTACGGACAAGGCTGAGGACCAGGTCCTTTCTCCGTGGCCGTTCACCCAGTCTTCTTACACATGCAGCCGAATCTGCACCCAGGGATCCTCTTGGAGCTCAAGACCGCTCAGCCTCCACACACACCCCACTGTCACTGAACCGGAGGTCAGACAGCTGGCGGGCCAGGGGCTGCACCTGCTGTCACGCAGGTGCCTTGGGCCCACATTTTTCATGTGAATCAGTGTTTTCAAATGAAAATGTTCTGTATAAATTCCAGATGTCTGGCTGCTTTTGGAAGCCTGGAAGGTCTGACTAGAGTGCCCCCCTCAGATGGGGCCTGTGCTTTCCAGTTTGCCACACTCCTTGTCACCCCCTCGCAGCCACAGCGCTGAGGCTCTGAGCAGCTGCCGTGGCTCCTCGAGCGTGTGCTGGGCCTTCCAGAACTGGCTGGCTCTCTGGAGTATTCGAATGTGTGGCTCCTGTCCTCCCCCCCGCCCCCCACTAATATCTGACTGGCATTTCTAGGCACTTAGGTTTTAGAAAGTACTCGGGTGAATGAGGGCAGCAAGAAGGAAGAAAGGTAACCGATGCGGAAAGGAAGGGGCGTGAACGTTAAGGCGGGGCTGGCTCCGTGGGCGAGGCCAGTGGTGCACTGAAGGTCGGCAGAGGGTTCTCTGCGAAGAGTGAGTGACCAAACACTGCTGTCGTCCTGCCCACCCAAGACTTTCTCCTGGAACCCTCGTCCCCATGGCTGTCTTTCCGAGGTCACTGCCCGACCCCCCTTTTCCTGGCAAAGCTCCAGCTGCACAGTGTGCCCTTGTGCCTGGCACGGGCTCCTGGCAGTAAGTGTGGTGACCCCAGGCGGCTTGTTCCTGTGACACCCTCTCCTGTGACACCCTCTATAGGGGAAGCAGTCTCCTGAGGGCACGTGTGGAGGGAAGGTGCTGGGCTCAGCTGCGTGAGACAGGCCTTGCCTGCCGCTACTTCTGAAATACTGGACCCCCCTCCCTGTGAGACAGAGCCACACCGCCCGGGACAGTTTCTCCTTCCTCCGTGTTTCCCTTGAATCAGCTCCTACACGTACTAACCACAAGGTCACTGGTTCGATTCCCAGTCAGGGCACATGCCTGGGTTGTGGGCCAGGTCCCCGGTGGGGGGCACATGAGAGGCAACTGCACATTGATGTCTCTCTCCCTCTCTTTCTCCCTTCTCTTTCTCTAAAAATAAATAACTAAAACTTGGGAGAAATTAGAGTTAGGAATTCTCTGCCTTAAGGAAACAATGTGCATGTTGTTTCCCTAAGTCTCAAAAGCAGAAGCTGGGGAGCCTTGTGCTTCCTGCCAGACTCCCTGTCCTGGGTGCTCGCTGCTCCTTTGTCCTCCTTTGGTGTGAAAATGACCCCAAAGACCAGAGTCACCTGCAGGTGGAGTGAATCAGCAGGATACTGTTGGAGCGCAGCTGCGTTCACACCACAGCCTCAGAAACAGATCCCCCCGGCCTCTCCAGCCAGAACAGTTCTATTTTAAGCACTATCAACAGTTACTAAAAGAGCAGTGATATGAGTGAGCAATCTGCGCTTTCTGGGTACGGGGTTTTTCTTGGGTTTGGTGCGGTCGGGTGATTTTTATTTGCCCTTCTGTGCTATGAGGGGCTCAGTAGGTGGAGCTGGAGCGGGAACAGAAGGTTCCACTAATGAAGTAGGAGGGGGTTGTCCTCTGTGCACATCCTGGGCTACACACTCAGTTCAGAATGATGAACGAATAAAACAGTTAAAAACAGCCCTGGCTGGTGTGGCTCAGTGGATTGAGCTCCAGCCTGCGAATGAAAGGGTCGCCGGTTCAGTTCCCAGTCAGGGCACAGGCCTGGGTTGTGGGCCAGGTCCCCGGTGGGAGTGCATGAGAGGCAACCACACATTGATGTTTCTGTCCCTCTCCTCTCTCTCCCTTCCCCTCTGTCTAAAAAATAAATAAATAAAATCTTTTTAAAACAGTTCCCCCACCCCCACATCTCAGTGGGACAGACTGAGCACATTCCGAAGCTGTATGATTACACTAAGATAAAAGCTGCGCAGGCGGTTTTCTGTTTCTAATGCCCACCCCCGGTGATGACAGTGAGGCGGGCAAAGATGCTCCGGTGAGAGTCTGCCGTGCCACTCACAGCCACGTGGCCGGCTTTGAAAAAGACCCTCACCTGCAGCCGTCTACTGGAGTCCCCTGAATTTGGGGCAGATGTGTCAAATAAATGGCATGGAGCAAGGCATTCTGAAAAGCATTGCGCTCTGCCACCTGCCTGAGCAGACTCCTCTGTATAAAGCTTCACTTTCTACCTGTCTTGACTTCAAATATGAAAAATTAATTGTTGCTGCAACTACGAATTCTGCTCTGTTCCTCCGTAGCTCAGTAGCCAACCAGGCATTATAGTGGTGTGCACTGCACTTGAAGGCCCTCAGGGTGAGTAGAATCCGTCTTAGGAGTATTTGAGTCAGTACCTGAAATGCTGAGCCCATAGCAGACACTTAATCAGGTGAATTTTTAGTCCTTTATCTTTCTTCCCTTAATCGTAATTGTCTACTCTTTACCTGAGCCTTTCTTCCCAGAAAGGACTGCCTGCCACACTTATAAAACTGTGTAGGTAGCATCCGTGGAACAAGCTAGAACTGATTTCTTACTTCACAGAAGAAAGAATGCCCCCACCCACTCAACTGTAGTGCCCACGATGAGAGCCCTCATGCCAGGTGGACTCCCCCTGGATATATTTATTTTAGTCGTGCGCATGTGAGATGATTTGCAGCCACCGAAAATACTTGCTTTCTGTCAGAGTTATCTGGCGGGCCCGTCCGTGGCATTTCTCCTCGGCGCGTGGCCCTGCAGCTGAGTCTGCGTCAGTTTGGCGTTGCAGGTAAATTCTGTTCCTGCCAGAGATGAACCAAAAGTGGAAATACTGCGATTTTTAACTTCTGAGTGAGTGATTATTCTTCCATTTATTTTTAAGGATTTGAAACATGCTTGCAAATCATTTGCCCTCTATATAAAAATATTCTGTAGACATTTCTGCTGCTTTAATGTAAGGAATTAAAAACTCTTTATAAAAATCAATTATCTATAATTACTATAGTCTTAAATATTTATTCTTAGTTTAGATTTAGTTAAATAATTTGTAGCATTGCCTTTCAAAGAGATGGAAGTGCAAGGGTGACAAAGTTTAGGTGAATTCTTTAATTACCTAAATAAATCAATATTTTTACAACTGATTGGCTTTTAGTAACCCCTAAATTATTTTATCTTTCCAAACACCCATAATTTGAATGAGCTATGTTAATTTTCCTGATTTAATTTTATCCCTTCAATTTGTAAAACTACTCCCAGTACACATCTTTTTCTGCGTGATTATAGGTAATATTATAGTTGGAAGTTGCTGACAGTAACTGATTTCCTGTTGTTAGTAATAATTTACATAATATATTGCTCAGCATAGAGCTTGCAATTAAAAATGACTCAAGGCCCTGGCCAGGTAGCTCAGTTGCTTAGAGCGTTGTCCCAATACACCAAGGTCACCAGTTCAATCCCCAGTCAGGGCACATACAAGAAGCAACCAATGAATGCATAAATAAGTGGAACAGATCAATCTCTCTCTCCTTCTCTCTCCCTTCCTCTCTCTCTAAAATCAATAAATGAAAAAATTAAAATGATGCAGAGGTTGCATGTCCTTTGGTCATTAATGAATATTACTGTATTTTATTAGAATAAAGCACATCAAGGGGACTGATTCTGTGCTGTTTTTAGTCAGAAAATTTGTAATTTCTAATTGAGGTGGTGATACCCACGTTACAACCAGATAATTTAAAATCTGTGGTTAACTATTTGCATCTTATGCCTTCTATTCAGTTAGCATTTGAAACACTCACATTTGTGTCTCTGAGAAACCATTATCAGTCTGAAAATTACGGCTGACGTGAACTGCCATATGACCGCCAGTAGTGTTGGTGGCGTGTGGGTGAAAGCGGAACGATCAGAATGCGTGGCTTCAGGGGCATGAGGTTTACGTGTGTGACGTGCAAGTGCTTTCTTGCTGAAATGTAGAGGGGACTGTACTGTGGCCTGGTCCTGTGACATCTGTGCCATAGATGGCAGTGCCTGACCTTCTGGAGCCATGAGGTACCCCGATCAGGTGCCAGTCCTGGGTCAGCCAGCCCTGGCCACAGGACCGGGCAGAGGGAGAAGGAAGAACTCCTGGAAAAGACCTGCAGTCGCTGAGCCTGCTGGGGCCGCCCCCCAGGCCGGACCCACAGTTCCCCTGCTGGGCTTCTGTCTGAAAGACAAAGGCCTCAGCTCTAACTCTCTCGCACGCGCCCCACCCCTGGCACCCCGAGACTATCTGTGTTCGCTCACCACTTTATCTGTCCCTATTTAATCTGCCATCTTCCCATTTCTTTGCCTGCATCTGTGTCTTTGACGGTTGGTCAAAAGATAAGCAAGAATAATTTCTTAATATTTATTTACAACTTGTAAATTTTTCTTTTAAAGAAATAATGTAACAAAATTTCTTTTAGGTTGTTACCTATAATACCAGAAGTGAAAAAGCTACTTCTTAACCTTTAGTTTTAAACTGTGCTTTTCTATCCTATTGTGATGCAAATGCCATGAATGTAATGGTCTTTAATGGAGTCAGGAATGAGAAAATTGCAATTTTAAGAAGCTAAACAAACCTGATTAGATTTAATGTGTCCTTTTCTCTTTCTACTAAAAGTCCTCCTAAATATGATCTCAAAATTGTTTTGGATTTGAAACTGCTGTTTTTACTTTCTCCATTTCACGTCTATTGCTTTCTCTCCCCCATGGTGCCCTTTTCAGTTTCGTCAGGCTGGGGAGACATGCCCAACGTTCATTCAAAGGCTGAGAACTCTTGGGGAGAACCAGCCTCCCCGTCTGCCCTGGTTGACAACGGCACGGCAGCCTGGGGCAAGCCCCCCAGCAGCGGCAGCGGGTGGGGAGACCAGCCCCCGGAGCCGGCCGTGGTGTTTGGGAGAGCCGGCGCTCCAGCCACAGCCCCGGCCCTGTGCAAACCAGGTAGGACGAGCCTCCATCCTGCCTGCCCTGATTGGCAGTTTAGAAATGGGTCAGAGTAGTTTATTTAGAGGGATACTTTCTGTTGAATTTTGAGAATTAAGTTTTAAGATACTTTCCCCATTTTATTTACACTTTAAAATTAAATTAAACTAAGACTGTAAAGAAATATTTGCTGTGTCTGATACATGAGCACCAAGGAGCTTTACCAGAAGCCCAGCTTTCCTTTTTGAAAGATAAGTGATTAAAAGAATCAGAACAGTGTAGCACATCTTCCCGACACGGTGCATGGCCTCCGCTCTTGGTCAGCGTGGCTCTCCGGCTGCTGCTGTGGTGGCTCGGACGGCCGTCTCACCCCACGCAGCGACTGAAGCGCCATCTGTCCTGTTTGCGGTCAGTGTTCGAAACACACTCCACCCAGCTCTCCAGCGGGTCTTGCCTTGCTTTTATCTTGGAAACAAAACTCTGCTCTGGGTACTCCAGGTTCACGCTTTTTCTCTTTTCTTTCTTTCTTTGGCAGGGGGAGGAATGAAAAATGTGCTGCATTTTCCTCCCATTATCTGGAAGTGTACTAAGCGCACATATAGAAATGCATCTACCAAGGGGAATCCTCCTCCAAGCGTGAATGTTTGCAGTGTGGTCCTTTTAATATTAGTATAAGACTGCTGATTCAAGTCTGGGGTTAAAGTCCGCTGTTCACACGGCCACAGAAGCTGCACGTTTTCTTTGGACATTCTGTGTGTCTTAAATCTTAAAATGCAGCTTGACCAGCTAGTGTTTGGTCCTTGGCTGACACTGGGTCACGTGCTCCGTGTCTCCCATGTTGCTGGATTATTTATCCGTTCCAGTTGCCACTTGTTACAGATCTGATGGAGAAGGCAGCTTCTGGGTATTGAGGGTCACGTGCCATTTGGAGGTGGATGTTTGTCTTTCTGATTGGTTGATTGGTCCACAGAGGCCCAGCGAGGTACCCGTTGACCTCGCAAGCATCATACCTCCATGGTCTGGCAGTCTCCGGCTGACTGTGCTGCCCCTTTCTTTGGCCTACTTCCAGTTCTCCCAGGAAGTGAAAAGTTTAGATAAATTTTACAGCAAAAATCATTTTGTATTTTAAGAAAGAAAAAATAATATCCTGAAATAAAAACTCAGTGCTCAGCCTGTAGCTCCACCTGACTGGGGCCCCAGCTGTCCCCTTCCCTTTATTCTGGGACAGCTCCTGGGAGCTGGTCAGAAGCAGAGGCCTTGGGATCCAGCCACAGACCTGCTGCGTCCCTCATGGTCCCCAGGCGACTCCTGTGGTCGCGCTGGGGGGCCCTGGTCCACACTGCTGACCGCCGCGGGTTTGGACCAAGCGGTGACATTTTCAGGGCTCTGTGGTGCTGGCCGTCATGCTGTGTAGACATGGCCGCCCTCTCCTGTGGCCCAGGATGTCGTGTGGGGGGTGTTCGTGCTCCCACGTGACCCGGTCAGTGCTGGGGTTGGGACAGCACAAACTAGAAAGGGCCGGCGTTCGGAGAAAAAAGCACGTCCCTTCGGCTCTTAGGTCTGGGGGAAAGGTCGCCTGCAGTACCGGTCCCCCAAATGACGCTGTCGCGATTCTTGTCTGCTTCAGGAATGACGAATTTGACAAGTTCATGTTCGCTCTCTTTCTAGCTTCAAAATCTATGCAAGAAAGCTGGGGCAGTGGTGGGGACGACATGAACCTCGGTCCCAGTCAGTGGGAAGACGAAGAAGGGGGCATGTGGAACAATGCTGCTTCCCAGGAAAGCACCTCCTCCTGCAGCTCCTGGGGGAACGCCCCCAAAAAAGGACTCCAAAAGGTGTGCACACTTTCCAGGGAGGCAGGAGACTCCCTCAGACATGCGCTCAGCTTCACACAGCACCTCCAGTTAACGTGGAAGGTCGACCTGAGGTCCTGAGGACCCTGGGAAGTCCCCGAGAGCCTGTTGGGGGTCTCTTCTGAGCATAGGGGGGTTTTCTAGAGACCACAGGGGATCACTCTCACAGCAAAGCAGATGCAGAGAGAGACTCGAGAACGCAGCTGCCCTGGGGATCCGGTCGGTCAGGAGACCTGGCCGTGCGCATGGCAGCACCTTGCTTCTCCCTCTTCTCCCTCTAAAGAGCCTGTTTTAGAGCACAGGACTCTTTTCCACTTAAAAACCTTACTTACATTAACCTGGCGCACTTGTTATTTTTTAAACAAATGTTTCTAAATTTCTCAGTTTTCATTTTTAATGCAGTAAATAGATGTGCAGATGTGACCCTCGGTTCCTCAGGCTCCTTCGTCTCTAGGAGGCCGCACTCGGGTCCCGAGCCCCAGAGGTCCGTGGGCTCCCAGGGCAGACTGTGCAGTCATCCTGAAATGCACAGCCACCCTCTGGGAAAGCTTAAGTGATACATGCGCCATGAGAACTCCTTTCAGATCACAGGCTTAAACATGAAAAATAAAAAGATAAAATGTGAAATAATTTTTCAGGCAGCATTGAAATGGGAGAGGCCTTTCTAACTGTGATGAAAGGCTAAGAGCCGTTAAGTGGGAGGTCTGTGAACGAGCAGGCGAGGACGCCAACTGCCCGGCAGAAACGCCACGTTCAGAGGCAGAAGACAAATGACTGGCTGCAGGAAAGGATTTGTAATGCATGTCGAGGAGAGGGCTGCTCTCCCTGGTGTATAAAGAAGGCCCCAGAAACTGGTCTTTTTAAAGCCAGCCAGTAACCCGATAGAAAACAAGCAAAGAGCGCGAACAGACAATTTCTAGGAAAGCTGTACAGATGGCCCATAAACGAGGGAAGGCTGTCAGCCTGGCCGGTGGTGTTCAGCCTAAAACAGCCGGAGGAGGTGCCACTTTTCCTCTCAGGCCCACGGGATGCCGATGTAAGAGGCACGCGCTGCTTGCAAAGCGGTGGGACAGCCACGCTGTCCCACCTCACGGGCAAGACGCACACAAGCGCCGCCCGGCAGAAGGTGCGTGGCGCCGTCTGCTGGAGTGACCAGCTCTGCACGGCACTCCCACTGGTTGTGGGTCCAGCAAGTGGCATTTGTGCAGTTTTCTGTTGTAGCCTTTTTGAGTACAAACAATTAAATGTACATCGATGGGGTAACTGGTTCAAGTATGCCACATCCATGTTATAGAAAGCTAAACAGATATTTTAAAAGAAATTCTATATATATTGATAGGAAAAGATCACTAGAATGTAATGGTAACTAAAAAGAGTGAGATGCATAAAAAATGAGTAGAATACACTTGTGTACAGTACTACAGTATCATGTCACTTTGGAGGGGAGGGGGAGAAAAGACAGAAGCATGTGCAAGTGTAAGCACACACGCACTTGTGACTCCACAGAACTACAAAGCCTGCAGGGGTGAGTGAGGCCCTGCTCGGAGTGGGCTCTCCTTGGAGAGAGCAGGAGCTGGGCGGGTGTGCGGCTAGAGCAGGCAGGGGGCGCTTTTGTGCGTGGCTTTCCTCCGCTTGCAAGTCCTGTAATCATAGTAGCTGTTCACACAGTTTTTCATCGAGAAGGACGTCCAGTTATCAGTAAGCGGAACCCAGAGGCTAAAACCAGGGTTCTCAGTTCATAGGGGGTGGCTGTGATTGCAGACATCAAAGAGGGGAGTCTTCTTACCAGCAGGCTGGCAAGTAACCCAGTTAGTGAGGGGCCAGCCACAGCGCGCTGGGGAATTAAACATTGTGGAGCCCTGGGAACCGCTCGGGCAGCACCGTGGGGGTGCGCTGCTTCCTCGAGGAGAGGCCTGTTAGGTGAGGTGGGCGCCCCCCGTGCCCCCGGCCTCTGGTTATGGCGGGCTCCGTTCTGGAAAGCCTTGGGGAGGAGGGCTTCGGACACTGTGTTGGGGCAGTGTCACCATCTCCGTGACTGGAGAGTAGAGGGGGTCCCTGGGGAGCCACTCACCCCTCTGCCCTCAGGGCAGCAGGCAAGGAAGAGTTCATAAAAGCAACAGGTTTTTTGTTCCTTCCTTCTTACTACCTTTTTATTCTGTTGGAAGGAAGGGACCCCTGCATTCTGTCATTCTTTAGAGCAAAGCTTATGAAAGGGGGGAAAAAACATCATTTTTAGTAAACTTCACATAGCATTAATACTAGCAGAGGGCTGTGTTCAGGGGAACACTTCCTGCATTATTCGATACTGGAAGACACGTGCTCATGACAAACTAAAATCCTTGTCGGGAACAGAATTGTCTCACCTCAGATCCACGAATCCCCCATGTGCCCACCTGCACATGCCCCCGCAGCACCCCACAGAGCTAGCCAGGAAACACTTACTGTCGGGGACCTCCTGGGACATGGCACTCTTCAACGTTAGCACAGAGAGATTCTGTGGCTTTAAAAGTTCTGTGAATTTTAGGTGTCTTCCATGTCTAGAAGAAATGCATAAAAATGTAGTCACGGACTCCTCTTGCCCACACTTCGTTCCAGGGCGTGAAGACGTCCAGCAAGCAGGACGAGGCCTGGATCCTGAACCGGCTCATCAAACAACTCACGGACATGGGCTTCCCGGTGACTGGCTCTCTCTTGTTCTGCTGCTCCCCCTCGGGGCTCCGTGGGTCCCCCCCACATGGCCCCCACTGTGTCCTTTCCGCACTCGTCACGTGTGACGAGAAAATTCCCTTTCGTCTCGGCACTTGTGTTGAGAGGTTGCTGCTTTGAGCCGCAGCAAAGCCGCGTGCTTTCTATAAAGAAAGGCGTGAGAGCCTTTTCCTAGAATTACATTTTCGTTGGCTTATACAGTCTTACAGTTTCATTCAAAATTAAAAGTGAGTTTTTATTAGTTTACACAATAGATTGACAAAGATCACGAGAGAAAACTTGGTGTAGAGGAAAAGCATCATGTCCAGAAAAAGAGCCCTAAGGGAACCTGCTTGGTCCCTGCGTTTCAGGTGATGTGTAAAGAGCTCAGACTCACGGGACAGCCCTCTGAAAACGGGTCGCAGTCTGTCCAGGCCCTCCAGTCGCATGGCAGAGAGCAAGGGGTCCCGCCCGCATCAGCCCAGTGGTCCCGTCAAGTGTCTTCTCTCCACACGTTTGTTAAGTGGGTCTTGAGCTTCTGGTCATTGTGGATGTCTCCTAAAGAGAGTCCAGAGTGGCCCGTGTGGAAGAGGGAGCTGCCTGCTCCATGTGGACGCAGGGCCCCAGGCCAGGGGGGTCAGGGGGGGAGACTGAGCATTTCCAGGGGGTGGGGGACGTCGTTGACAGCAGAGCCCGGGTCCGTGCGGAGAGGGCGGACCTCCACGCTCAACTCTCGCGCCGACACGCGCACAGCTGCCTGTGTGAGGGGCAGCGAGCACGGTGGCTTGTGGCACCGGGGCTGTCCTGCCCACTGTCTGCACGAGTCCATGGCGGCGGCCCTGCTGTCCTGGCGGAGGGGTCCGCCTCGCTGAACCGTTGCCGTTTGGCGTTGGGCAGGCGCAGTGGCGGGTTCCGGGGCCCGGCGCACGGAAGTGAGGTGCAGGCTCCATGCTCCAGAGCCAGCTCGGTGCGTTGTCTCCTTCCAGGGACTTTATGCACAGAACGTTCTCGAACCGCAACAGTGAAGAAGAGCGTTTCCAGTTCCAAACTTAATAATACTAGGTTAATAACGAGCGCTTCCCTAAGCGGATAGCGATGAAACTCTTTATAAGAGTCTCCTTTTGCTGACTTGCAAGTCTAATGAAAACTCTTACTTCCCACAGAGAGAGCCAGCTGAAGAGGCCTTGAAGAGTAATAATATGAATCTTGACCAGGCCATGAGTGAGTAATGTGCACACTTCGAGTCCGCTCTTTTCAGCAGCCCCAGAGCAGGCATTTCCCCGCAGCCATGGGGTGATGGTAGCCTCCGTGCTGGGGGGACAGGCCCAGGCCCAGCACAGGAGGAACTGCGTGGTGCGCCCTCGGCCCGGACCAGGTTTCGGGACGGGTGGGCTCTGGGGACAAATGGCCAAATGCCACATTGAACCGTGTTTGCTTTTTTCATCTTTTTCCAGAGCTTCAACAAACAGATGAGGTTTTTCCCCCTTTTTTGAGGGAGATAGTAAGGACGCTTGTGGAGAAAGGCACCAGACCATGCGCCAGCCTTCACGCCTCGCTGGCTGCGCCTGGCTCTCATTGAGACTGCCAGGAACAAGCTGCCCTAGTTCTGGAGCTGCTCTGAACCGTAACTGTCACGTCAGAGACGCCCATGTGAAGTGCCCGGTCGGCGCACACACTGGGCAGGGCCCTGCGCACCGCTGGCCACCGCGCTGTGGCGGACCGGCCAGCCCCGGCCCTATGCTACCCGTGTCTCTGTTTGAAGACCCTGTTTAGACAACATTTCTCACAAATAACTATACGCCATATTTCTTTATAATGAAAATTGACTGGCAGGGGTTTAATACTTCCCTGGGTAAGGTGACCATAAATTTCTTTGGCTTTTAGACTCACACCTATGCTGCTGGCTGCGTACATTTTTAATCGGTCACCTCGTGAAGCCACATCTTCCCCCGGCTTCACCACACACTGCCCTTCCTGGGCGGCCTCACGTGCGGGCGGTGGCTTGCCTCTCTTTTTTCTGGAGGCACCGCGTTGTTGGCTCGTCAGCTCTGAACCGTGGCCAAGAGCCCCATCCCTCGGCCTGCGCGGGCCCCTCTGACCCCCATGCTCCCTCCGTGGGGCATGTTGTAGCCTCGCGCTCAGGGACGGCCGCACCAACCAGAAGCACCAAGATGTGCGCACATGGCCCTAAGTGGACCGCAGAGGACACTGGTTTGCTGTGGGGAGCTGAGGGGCCGGCGGCGGCCTGTGGGGCCTGCGCTGAGAACGTGTTTGCTGGGCAGTCAGGTTCCCTCGCCCAGCACGCATCCACAGAGGGCCCGAGAGCGCTGCAGTCATTGATCTGGGGCCACCAGAAAATGGTACTAGTAGGTGAATGCACAGGGACAGGAACTGCCGACAGAGGGGATCGATTTCGTAATTGTGTGCAGGGCAGAAGCTGCCAGAGAACAGGCATGGTGAGCCTGGGAGTCAGTTCTACCCTCTTTGCCGTTGCGAAGCAGAACAAAGTTGGCGTGAGAATCGGCAGGCTCGCCAGACCGAGAGCCCTGGGGCCGGACTCCGGCTGTCCCTCGCTGTGTTGTGTCCCCACCTGCCCCGAGAGCCCTTGGGGCTGGGGGGGCCCAGCAAGTAGAAATCATGGCTGTGGTGGGACAGGCCGCTGTGCTAGACGATGGTGCAGGGAAGTCCCTGTGAGAAAGTGCCCGCTGAAGGGGGTGGTCCCGGGAAGAGCACGGCCCAGCCCTGAGGGGCAGTGCGGCCAGGGGAGCGGGTGCCGAGGCACAGAGCGAGGGCTGAGAGCGGGGCCTCCCTGTTTTCTGGGGGTCGAGCGTCTCGCGCTCAGTGTCACGATCAATCTCGGGCGTCTCTGGCATGCTCTAGGTGCTCTGCTGGAAAAGAAGGTGGACATGGACAAGCGTGGACTGGGAGTGACCGACTACAATGGAATGGTCACCAAACCCCTTGGCTGCCGCCCACCAATCTCCAAAGAGTCTTCCGTGGACCGCCCCACCTTTCTTGACAAGGTATGAATTTACGTGGTTTGTGTCTGTCTGTTTGACAAGAGGTGTTGTTCATTCTATCTGTGTCCGTTCTGCCACATTTTCACTTTTCTAATTCTTCATCCGCATGCCGTGCGTGTCCGTGGGAAGCTGCCGCGTGCTCTGTCTGCGGGTGGGCACCGCACACAGCTCACCCTGTGCTTCTCCGGTCAGGACGGCGGCCCCGTGGAAGAGCCCACGACGTCACCATTTTTGCCTTCGCCAAGCCTGAAGCCCCCCCTCTCAAACAGTGCACTCCCCAGTCAGGCCCTGGGCGGGGTCGCCTCAGGGCTGGGCATGCAAAACTTGAATTCTTCTCGGCAGGTAAGGCCAGTGGGGGACGGTGCGGCCTCTGTCTTGCCTGCCTCGGAAAATGCTGAGACACAGCCTTTCTCGTTGTAATGACCGTGGCATTCTAAAGTCTGGGCAAATACGGAAAGGCGGTTAAAACGCTGTGAGCATTGCCCTCACGTGACTTACTGGTGTCAGGACTCAAACTCAGTTCTTGAGATTTCACCATTTTGGAGGAGATGCTTCGAAATTGTGTTTCGTGTCCCACGTAACTGAACTGGGTTTGAGGTCAGCGCCCTTGGCGCTAACTTACTGCTCATTTAAATGGCACATAAGTTGACACCTTAAATGTCTTCCTCTGGCAAAAACACCTTGTCCCCTTTTTCTCAGAGATAGAGAAGACATCCCTTGTAAGGTTCTCGGTGACTGTCAGACCCCGTTAGCGCTTTCCCCTGCCTTTGACACCCACAGCGAAGTGAGGGGCGCTGTCAGCGCTGGAGGGCGGCCCTGAGGGTTTGATCGACGGCTGGCTGCTCCACGTCCCTTTCCTGCCCCAGATTCTCCTGAGTGGAAGGGTGTATAAGCAGACCATGCCCATCCCATCTGGAGATCAGCTTCCTGTTGGTTTTCTTGTGGACGAGGCTGGCACGCACATGTCTCTGAGACTTCTCAGCAGCTGCCGTGACACTTAGGGTGGCCGGACAGTCCCAAGCGTGCCCTATCTGCAGCGTCCCGGTCTGCCTGGCCCTCGGGGCCTTACTCAGCCAGCCCGGGGTAGTTCGGTGGGCACCTGCCCCTGCAGGCCGCAGCCCCGCCCAGTGCCCATCAGCTCTGGCCTCCCGCAGAGCGAGCAGCGCCGTGCTCCGCACGGGTAACTGCCTGGATGTGTCCGTTCATGCAATTTCAGGGCTTGTCGCTGGACTGAGAGATGTTTCCTGTGTGAAAATGTGGCTCTTCTCCCACACCTTTGAACTCATGCTTTCAGGAGCACATGTGATCCAGGAGCTGTGTTTGTTGGTGTTGCCGGCAGCACTGTGTCATCCGAGTCCCTTTTCATGCGATAGCCTCGTTTCAGGACGCTTTGAACCTGGCGCGTATGCGGTGTAAAGCACAGGCTAGCTGCCTGGGCTGTTCTCATCATCTGTAGCCCGTTCAAACAGCAGTTAGCAAAGCGACGCTTTGGTGGGAGTTACGGAAGGGACTAGAAACCGTGTTGCCTTCCTGTGTAGGAAGACAGATCATTTGCCACCATGTTCCTGTAGTTCCGACTCGGTGATGACTCTGTCCCCTCCATCCCCTGCAGATACCGAGTGGCAGTCTGGGCGTGTTTGGCAGTAGCGGAGCAGCACAAGCCAGGAACATGCCGCCACCGCAGCCGCCCATGCCGCCGCTGAACCCCTCCCAGCCCGGTCTCCGTGCGCAAGTGCCTCAGTTTCTATCCCCTCAGGTCAGACCTGCCGTCACGAAGGGGCAGAGCTCACAGTGGGGAACATTGCAGTCCAGTGGCTAGCCCCTGATTGGTTCGGGACAGTGAGTTCCAGCCAAAGAGGTGCCCTTGACCGTCAAGGTTAGGGCTGGCAGAGCCACACAGGTGCATGTGCCACAAGGGAGGCTGGGGTATTGTGCTCACTGAGAGGAGTGTCTACTTCCTCCCACGAGCGGGGGGACCACTTCCTGAGCACGTGAACTCGAGAAGGGGCTCCTGCCTGCCCTGGGGCGAGACCCACTTGCAGGGGGCGTGGTGCCATTGACGAGGGGCGTGCACCTGCCTTCCTTGAGACAGCTGGCCCAAGCCACAGCTGCTCCTTCCCTGAGACTCACCTGCACTGCCCGCAGTCCTTCAATTGGGCCCACTGATTGTCACTGTGACGGGGGTGACCCAGAGTCACTCCTAGAAAGGAAATGAGAAAGTTCATGCATAACTGGAATATTTGGAGGAAGAAATCTCTTTCCTTCTCCCTTTCCCCTCCCTTTTCCCCTTCCCTCTTTCCTTCCTTATTCTTCGCAGAAGCGTGTTAACTGACGTCAAAAGGCCCACAAGTGTTTTAACGCTCACTCCTGAGACAGATTATCGTTCAGTTAGCAGTTCTGAGTGTGGAAACAACACAGAAGCAGATGCTCTGACCGTGACCTGGTGCCTCCGGGCATGTTTTGTGTTGAACAGGTTCAAGCACAGCTTTTGCAGTTTGCAGCAAAAAACATTGGTCTCAACCCTGCACTATTAACCTCGCCAATTAACCCTCAGCATATGACGATGTTGAACCAGCTCTATCAGCTGCAGCTGGTGAGTGGAGAGACCGTCCGAGTCGCGTCCTGGAGCAGAGAGTAGCGCTGCCCGACGTTCCCAGAGCTGGCGTGCACGGAGACGTGCAGCGCCCGGTTGACAGGAGTGGTCAGGGAGAGACACTCACTCTGTGCAGTGTCAGAAGAAGTGGGAGTCTCTCACTTGGAGGTGTTTTTACCAAGTTAGTCAACTCTCTGGTTCAGAGAATCTCCCCCGTCTCAGCCAGGCACGCAATGACTCGGGCTCTCGGCCAGCCTCCCTCACCCAGAGCCTCTCAGCCACAGAGCCCAGGGAGTCGTTCCAGTGACAGTTTCCTAAGTCCTTCTAAGGATGGGTGCACACTGTCGTTCTAGAAGCTTGAGAGAAGTCACTTCCTTAGAGTAGATGCCTCAGAAACGAGGGTGTGATTCTCACTCCGAATCCCTGATGGGAAAGGCTGGTATAATACAGCCTAATCCTTGTTGAAAGTTTTGTGTGGTTTAACATGTCTTGAATTCTGAATGTTTAACGGTGTCAGTGCGTTTACTAGAAAAGGCCACATCCTCACGTCTAGGGACACAGTGAATGCACGCGCACTGAAGCACCATGTGTATTCTTGCTTTAATACGTAGACACCTGATCTGCTTGGAGGCCAGTCCCACAACTTCGCCTCCTAGAAAAGGCCCAGGAATCATAAAGAAAGGGCTCCCTTAGACAAAGCTGTTATCATCACACCGGCCCCTCCGGGAGTGTCCTGGGCGCTCTCAGTCCAGCCCCTGAGAGTGTCCGCTGTCCGCTGAGCAGCCCAGCAGGAAGGAGGAGAGCGTGTCCTAGAGACAGTCATGGCCTCTGGGGAGTGCCCAGGGCTCGGGGTCGAGGCACCACTGGACTGTCAGGGAGAGAGGCCGCACCACAGGGCTCCCTGTGGCCTGAGAGCCGTGGGCAGGTGGTGTCATTTACAGTCGCCAACACTCGGACGAGACCGTGACCTCAAGCGGAGAGGACTGGGCATGTTGTCTGCAGCTCTGCCATGACACGCGGCTGGTCTGAGTCCTTGACTCACGTGCTCTGTTGGCCCCGTGGGGGGTAGGGGGGCGGAAGTGCTGAGTCATGTTTAGTGTGTGGGAGGGGCCACGGAAGTGCTGAGTCATGTTCAGTGTGTTCTGATTTTAAAGCTGCGTGTGCTGTCTCTACATTTTTTCCAGAAAAATGGGTAAGAGCACGGTCCAGTGCCTGCTAAGGTTACGTTTTAGAACCTGTAGGATTCACCTATGTGAAGTGTTTTATTCCTTCGTAATTTGCAGATTAAGGAGGCATTTCCAGTAGTGTAGCCTCTCCATTTGTTTGGATTCTATTTTACTGTATCTTCTTGCCAAAACCTTACCAGAAAATCCATGTTGTGTGAAAAAATTGGCAATATTGAAGCAATATTTTGAAACAAATGACCAAACCTTCTGCATCTGTGCACAGAAGAGTGTCACGGTCACTGTAGCCGTCTCGTGGGCGGGGTCTGTGTCACAGACACGTCACAGCCTGGGTTTCAGTCTCCCCAGGATCTGAGCGCATCACGTGGCTGGAGGGCTTTGGAAAGGCATTTCTCCTTCCAGAAAGGTTCCGAGCATTTAGACCACGGTATGGTGAGGGGACCGAGGCTCCTGGCCATAACAGTGTACTGCGGGGGCGCCCCTTACTGGCGGCCGTCTCACAGTGTCGCGTTTGCCCTCCCTGTCTGCAGGCATACCAACGTTTACAAATCCAGCAGCAGATGCTCCAGGCCCAGCGGAACGTGTCCGGACCCATGAGACAGCAAGAGCAGCAAGTGGGTGCCGTCCAGGGCAAGTGGGTGCCCTCCGGGGCTCAGCGGGTCTGTGAGCGCGAGTCCTCGCTGCTCCAGAAGACACTGATTGATGGGCTGGTCCCTGGTCGTGGGTTTTTCTCTCGCGTAGCCTCCCCTTTACAAGTCTTGAGGTCACCTAGGTTTGGGAGGAGGTTGGTGGTAGGGAATGACAAAGGGGTGACGGGGGTTGCGTCCCCCGCTCACGTGCGCACGTCTGCCGCCAGGTCGCGCGCACAATCACTAACCTGCAGCAGCAGATCCAGCAGCAGCAGCGCCAGCTGGCCCAGGCCCTGCTCGCGAAGCCCCCGCCGCCCCCGCCGCACCTGTCTCTGCACCCTTCTGCAGGCAAATCGGCCATGGACAGCTTCCCTCCGCACCCTCAGGCCCCCGGCCTGCCCGACCTGCAGACCAAAGAGCAGCAGTCTTCGCCCAGCACCTTTGCCCCTTACCCTCTCGGTGAGTCTCCGCCCACGGGCCACAACCGACTCGTGCGGGACAGGCCTTTCCCCGCAGGCTGGGAGCGGCTCTCGGGCTTCGCACCGAACGGGACAGTGGCCAGTACTGCCAGTGTGAAATCTTCCAGGCAGTGCTGGCGGAAGTCCCCGCATTACCTCAGGGTGACCCTTGTTGACCCTGCGTCTGCTGCACTCCTGGGTCACTCCTGACTTTCCTTAGCTGCCGCTGTCACCCAGCCTCAGCTGCAGGGCAGAGGGTAGCACGGTTTTTCCAGTAAAGGTGGCCAGGTTTCTGTGAATCAGGCACTTCTTTAAAGTGACAGAAGGTGAAATCAGCCAGATCAGCCTGTGGGCACTGACCCCTGTGACGGGCAGCTCAGCACTTGACGCCCTCAGTAGCAGGTGCAGGCCGCCCCCAGGGTGTGCAGGCTTGCCTGCAGAGAGGAGGCCCGCCTGCTGGTGGGCGGAGGGTCTGGAGCTGCCTGACCAGGGGGTCAGCCGCCTGGAAAACTCCGTCGGAAGGGGCGGGGGCCAGAGGAGTGGGAGTGAACTTGCTGCCAGCTGACAGGGTCCCTTCCTGTCCTGCTGCCAACTGTATCTGGAAAGCAGTATATTCTAACCATGGAGCCTTTCCCACGGGACGCAGAACTGACGTGGCGCATCTTCGGTGTGACACTGCATGCATGCTGAGCTGTGACTGTCCCACCCCCGTGTCACTGCCCTGCCCACCCCTGCCCTTTATGATGAGGAGCAGAAGGGTCTGAGAATTAGGACTCGATTTGGGAATGAGGCTGCCACATCACATCCCAACACTGCCACCGCCACTTGCTTATGCAACTTGCCTGACTGTTCTTTGCCTCAATTTCTCCGTTTATAAAGCGGGAATACACCTCAGGGGCTTCTTTTAAAGATTAAACAAATTAGCCCTCGCTGGTGTGGCTCAGATTGAGAGCCGGCCTGTGAACTGAAAGGTCGCCGGTTCGATTCCCAGTCAGGGCACATGCCTGGGTTGTGGGCCAGGTCCCCAGTGAGGGCCATGTGAGAGGGAGCTGATCAATGTATCTCTCACACACTGATGTTTCTCTCCCATTCTTTCTCCCTCCCTTCCCGTCTCTCTAAAAGTTAAATAAGTAAAATCTTAAAAAAAAAAAAAAAAAGATTAAATGAATGAATAGGTAACGTTCTTAGGCCGGTGCCTAGTACAGAGCATGTGCTTCGTGAAGTGTTAGTTGTTCTGCAAGCACTTCTTTTGTAGGAACAGTTACTTTAGGAACAAATCCAAGTCCATCTATTATCCCTAAATGTTCTAACTTCAGCTTCCGAGTAGCCATCTGTCCTCTTAACCTCCGTCTGGAGAATAGAGTGCACTAATCTTTGCTGTTGAAAGATTTTTTTTTCTTAGTACAAATTTTAAAAAGTGCAGTGAGTCTTCAAAATTAGATGAAAAATAATTTGGATAAAGTTTCATAATGCTCACACTAAGGTTATAAAGTAAACAGGTAAGGAGATACATGGAACTTAGCCTGTAGCGTTGCCAGGCTGGTTGGTGCCCGGCAGCCTTTCTCGGCAGCTTGAACCCCTGCCCACCTTTCTTCCCGTGCAGCCTCCGCGTGTGACACTGACTCAAGTCCCATCCACACGGGACGCTCAGGCGCGTGAATGTGGAAGCACGCCCTTCAGGGCCAGTGTGGCTGTAGTGCGGAGCTGCAGAGAAGGGGGCATTCACGTTCACCTGGCGTGATGACGAAAATCCAGAGCAGGGCTGAAGCCTGCACCTCCAGCCAGCAGGATACCAGTCAGGGAGGAGGGAGCCTCGCTCAGAAGGGAGAGCGTGTCGGGGTGGGCATGGGGACCAGGGCCAGGCCGTCTGGATGGCGTGTGGAAGTGGTACAGGAACGAGATGGTGGCTGGGAGTGGGGCCAGGGCCCAGGTGCAGCGTTTGACCCCTCACCTGACCAGGTGCGCACCAGTGGAAAGGAAAGCAGTTGTGAAAGCAGAGCCTGCAAACAGGCAGCATCTCACGTGCAAAGGTCTTTGGTCAGGTCTGCACGGTGTGTGTGTGTTCACTACCAACATTAAAAAATTGGAGTTTCAAATATAAGTGGCTCCTGGCTTCTCTTGCATGGCGGCATTGGGGCTGCATTCCATGTGGGCCCAGCAGCACCTGCTGGCTCAGGACAAGCACTGTCCCCACCCAGCCCACTACCCCTGGGCTTGCATTGTCCGCTTGGCCCGTGTAGGTATTTGAGTTTGCAGCCCTGACTGAAGTGAAGAACGAAGTAGGGATTTGCCAGTGCTGGGCACCAGGGCCTGTGGGACAGCCTGCAGCTCAGGGCACCCCACAGACGCTGCTGCGCTGCACTCCCAGTGGCGGTTCTGTCCAGCTCCGGACTGGTGTCCCCGTCTGGAACTCCTGCAGTCTTTCTGCCGCCCGTCGTCCTCCCCTCCTCTCTTTGTTAACCCAGCACGGTGATGGGACTTGTCGGAAACCCCAGATAAACCCAGGGCAGCACACAGTGCCGGCAGAGGTGGCCGCAGCCCCCATGCTCTCAGATAGGTCTGCTCCCCAAAAGTCGTTTGACAGTGAATTCATGAACACCCTCCGCGCAGGCAGGTTATTAAAGGTGGAATTGAATTATCCCGACCAGCTTGTTCTGGGGGGTCCTTCAGAGCACTCCTCCTGACTCTGAGAGAGGTTTTGGTCTAGTGATTTCCATAAGAGACCCTAAGATCAGAAAAGATTTTCCTAGTGGTTTGGCCTTGATCTATCTTTGTGTGAATGAGAAGCCCCAGGACCATGCTTAGCACTGAGAAAAGTGAAACGCAGACTCATTGGTCCTCCTTCACTGGAGACTACTTACTGCCCTTCTCACCTTAAAGAGGCATGGTTCCTTTCTCGTGCCAGTGTTGCGTGTCACGGTGTCTGGCTGTGGACCGCGCCTCTCGCCGACTCTAGGCCAGCTTTAGGAAGTGGCCCTGCAGAGAGCAGGGCCTGCCCTGACGGTGTCTCTCTCCCTAGCTGGACTGACCCCCAACGTGAGCGTCGGCAGCATGGACATGACTGGCGGTTTGCCGGTGAAGGACCCGTCTCAGTCCCAGTCGCGCCTCCCTCAGTGGACACACCCCAACCCCATGGATAACGTGCCCGGTGCTGCTTCTCCTCTCGACCAGAACCCCGGCAAGCACGGTACGGCCGCGCCCTGGCGCCCGGCCTCAGCGCTGGGCTCACCCGTCCTGTCCCCCAGGCTGCAGTGGTCTGCCACGCGCCCGTGCTGAGAGCTGAACGGAGAAAGAGTCTTTCTAACGGTTCATTCTCCAAGAGGGCTGTCACGTGCTGTCGGGGCACCTCCCTGGGCACGAACGAGCTCAGCAGACTGCAGTGAGGCCGGTTCGCGGGCCTCTGCGGGGCTGGCACAGAGCCACCAGCCCCTGCGGAGACGCATGCATTGTCCCAGGAGAGGTGCACCGGGCCAGCTTCCCGCCGTGGGTGTGTGTTCCGTCGGGGCGTCTGTCGGGGCGTCCAGCGGACAAGCAATATACCTCTTAAAGGGTTTGCCTTTCAAGGACAAAGTCAGTTATTCTCAGAGAATGCTGGGCCGACACGCATGACAGCTTGCACTCCTGTCCAGGGCCAGACCCGGTGCTTGCAGGGAGGGCGCGGGGTTCCCTGTTCACTGTTTCCTGCTGTGCCCACAGGTGCTATCCCTGGAGGTCTGAGCATTGGGCCTCCAGCTAAGTCCTCCATCGACGACTCCTACGGCCGGTACGATTTAATCCAGAACAGTGAGTCACCAGCCAGCCCTCCAGTAGCTGTCCCCCATAGCTGGTCACGTGCCAAATCTGACAGTGATAAAATCTCAAACGGCTCCAGCATCAACTGGCCCCCAGGTGAGAGCACGTACCGCTTCGTGCAGTGGCAGAGCGAGCGTACTCTGCGCCCCGAGGGCAACGAGGCCCCAGAAACCAGGCCCCGCGCGAAAGGCCCTGGAATGATAGCCGCTTGGCGGTGGCTTCTTCATTGGAAAGCCACAGGTCAGACTGGCGCTGGCGTGGCTGGCGCCAGTCTGTTCAGTGGAAGGCGCGGGCTGGCGTGGCGCTGGGCTCCGTCTGGTCTGAGGTTCCTGGTGTCAGCCCGCCAGCTGAGCCGTCTTACGTGGTGGCTACACTGCCTGGTTCCAGCTTGTCCCAGAGGGTTGCTGATTCATGAAAGAAAGTCTAAAATGTCCTTTCTGATTTAATTAGCAGATTATTAGAAGTTTGATTTATTTATCAGATTATTAAAATTTCCATCCCTGGCTGGTGTGGCTCAGTGGATTGAGCACAGGCTGTGAACCAGAGGGTCGCCAGTTTGATTCCTGGCCAGGGCACAGGCCTGGGTTGCGGGCCAGGTTCCCAGCAAGGACAGCCACATATCGATGTTTCTCTCGCCTTCCCTTCCGCTCTCTACAAATCAATAAAGTATTTTAAATAAATAAAGTTTTCCTAGATTATCGTGGAGCAGCGTGAAGGCGCCTCATTCCCGTTTTGATTTTCACTTTGGGGTTTTCCAGAATTCCACCCTGGAGTCCCTTGGAAAGGCCTTCAGAACATAGACCCTGAGAACGACCCCGACGTCACCCCCGGGAGTGTCCCCACCGGGCCGACCATCAACACCACCATACAGGATGTCAACCGCTACCTCCTCAAGAGCGGAGGTGAGGAGGACCGCCTGCTGTGCCCAGGGGGCCCCGGGGTGGGGGGCGGGGAGGGGCTCTGAGCAGGTACGGCAGGAGACACGGTTGGGTAGTGCTCGTGGTGAAGGTGGAGGTGGGTTTGCCAGGTCTAGTAACGTACCATGCTTTATAAGCGTTGTGTTGAAAAATCCCGGTATTAACCATTAAGCTTTTTATTTTTTTTAAGATTTTATTTATTTTATCTTTTTAGGATTTTATTTATCTTTAGGGAGGGGGAAGGGAAGGAGAAAGAGAGGGAGAGAAACATTAATGTGTGGTTGCCTCTCGCATGCCCGCAACCCAGGCACGTGTTGTGCCTGGGAATCGAACCAGTGACCTCATGGTTCACAAGCCAGCAGTCAATCCACTGAGCCACACCAGCCAGGGCAACCATTGAGCTTTTTAATGAAAAGGTTTCCACTGGAAATCTCTTTAAATTGAAAATGAACTAACAGCTTTTTACTCATTCATCTCAGTCTATTTTTCCTTTCCACCAAAAAAAAAAAAAATCTGGTAAAGAGACTAAGATGCATCCCCAGGACCTCCTTCCTGGGTTAACTCATGATGCTAAGTTCTGGCACGCCTGCGTCGGACACGGGGCTGCCGTGGGAGAGGTGGTGGCTGAGCCGTGGGGCGCCGAGCGTGAGTGTCGGTTTCCAGGAGCAGCTCTCCCTGGAGGCTGCAGACAGACCAGGGGCGGGTGCCCACGGGAGGGCGCCGCACGGTTTCTGTGTTGCCATTCCTGGGGGAGCAGGTCATTTCGACGTGTTTCAGCATCTTAATTCAGAGAGAGTGCTTCTGCGTGGTTTCCATTCCTGCTGATGTGCGTTCTCTGATCGTTACAAAGGGGGCGCCGAGACAGCTGACGCTCTCGTGACTGTTCAGCTAAAGAGGGGAGACAAGAGGAAGCCATCTTCCCTACATCTGGGGTAGTTTGGGGCATCTCTCTTTTCTGATCACATTCGCTAAGATCGGCATTTGTTTGCTGTGGGGTCACAGTGGACTCTGGTGGCCAGGGTTGGAGAACTGCCCTGGGGGTTTCTGTTGTCCTGGTCACTGCGGCGCTGTCCGGGGAGCAGTGACAACGACCCTTCTGCCGCCAGCGCCCCTCGTGCAACCAGTGAGGCCAGCACCCAGGTGTCTGCACATCCCAGCCGAGCCCTGGCCGCCACAGGGGCCAGGGCTGACGGTCGTGACCAGTTTTTCTTGTTCTCCCAAAGAGCCTTAAAACACATTCCCCCACCCAGGTGCCAAGATGTCAAACTGCTCAGCCGTCAGGGTGGCTGGGCCATACCCCGTGCCACAGGGTGACAGGGAGGACACATCTCAGAGCCGTGCAAGATGACAGCACAGGCGGGTCACGTCAGAGGGCCTGGATCTGAGCAGGGACCGAGACGCAAAGCAGTAACTTGGAAGACACACGCCACGTGCCTTAGGCTCTGGCCTGGACCAGCATGTTACCTTCTGTGTCCCAGTCGAACTACAAAATGCTTTTCACGTGATGGCAAACTTACATTTGGTACATTTAGCAAATTGGTTAGGCATCAGCAGTGCTGGCCAGGGGGACACTGAGTGCAGGCGGAGGCTCAAGAGAGCACAGCCCCGTGGCGCTTGGGCGCAGGCGCTTTGCTTTGCACCAGCGAGCCCTCCGAGGGTCCCCAAGCGCTGCACGGATGCCTGTCTCACGAACGCCTGTCTCACGAATGCCTGTGCCATGTCCTCGCCCTTCCAGGTAAACTGTCAGACATGAAATCGACGTGGTCCTCCGGCCCCGCCTCCCACACACAAGCCTCTCTGTCTCACGAACTGTGGAAGGTGCCCAGAAACACTACCGCACCCACGCGGCCGCCTCCGGGCTTAACCAACCCCAAGTCTTCCTCCACCTGGGGAGCCAGCCCCCTCGGCTGGACCAGCTCCTACTCCTCCGGTGTGTATCGGCTCTCGTGTCTCGGCAGGGCGGGGGGAGGCGGCTCCGTGTCCACTGTGCCTGCCCTCGAGGGAGTGCGCCTGCTGCTCCTTATGAGGGCCCTGGGCCCTGGGCAAGCTCAGGTCCACTCTGCGCAGGCGGGGCCCGGCGTCCCAGCACATGCAGGGGTCACACGGGGTGTGGGGGGAAGTCCTGTCAGTCGGGACAGAGTCTCCATGCCACTCCACACGCTTCTCCACGGCCCTGCCCTGGGGCGTAGGGCTTTCCTGGCCAGACGCAAACCCCCGGGCTGAGACTGCCGTCCTCACAGCGCTGCTCTGCGGCTCCCCCAGGCGCCCTGTGCTGGCCGGCAGGGATGGAGGTGGGTGCTGGGCACCCAAGATGCTGAGGTGAAGCCAGCCAGGCAGAGTGGAATGCCCGTCCCCTCCCTCTGATTGTAGCCCCGTGCTTAGTCTCATGAATAAGTCACTAAGGGCTACAGGGGCAGCAGGGAGCCCTGTCACCAGCCCCGGGGTGCGCACAGTGACACCCCCTGCTGGCAGCTGCCTGCGGGCGGCTCCTTGACTGCGCTCTTCCCTGGTCGGGGCAGGTTCTGCTTGGAGCACCGACACCTCGGGAAGGACCAGCAGCTGGCTCGTTCTCCGCAACCTCACGCCCCAGGTACCGTGGGGGGCGTGTCACCGTGGCCTGCAAGGGTCCCTACCTGCCCTGAGACACAGGGCCCAGAGGGGACATGGGCAGCAAGGAGTGGACATGCCCAGGGGTCTTTTAACCATGTGTCTGGGGAATTATTTACTTTTTATTCTTTTGAGGCTTGAAAACTCTACCTTTGTAAACAGAGTTGCTCGCCTTTAGCAGCACCCACCGACAAGTGGTTTGGCCTGTGCCCCCATCCCAGGCTGCGGGCCGCCGGGAACCGTGGGCTCCGTGTGGTACGCTCCAGCGGGGAGGTCGGAGCCAGAATGAGCCTTCTCCCCTGGCTGGCGGCCATCGCCCATGACCGTGTGTCCCAGGTTTTCACGTTGCACAGCCACAGGGCTGTGAAAGGGTTATGTCGTGAAGTCGTGTGTATTAAGCCCTTTCCAAAAGAGCCGTTTTCCCAACATTCAGTGCACCCGAGTCCATACACGTTTTCTTTGAAGAACACAGTGGCACAAGTCACAGGAAGCCCGTCACCGCCCCCTGTGCTTCCTCCATCAGATCGACGGCTCCACCCTGCGGACGCTGTGTTTGCAGCACGGGCCGCTCATCACGTTCCACCTGAACCTGACGCAAGGCAACGCCGTGGTCCGCTACAGCTCCAAGGAGGAGGCCGCCAAGGCCCAGAAGTCCCTGCACATGTACGTGCCCCGCGTCTCGGCAGCCCGGGCTGCGACCCCGGTGGGGTTGGGTTTGAGGTGCAGCGGGCATGTCCTTGGGCTGCTGTGGCCAAGCACCTCAGGCAGATGCGCACTGTCCCTTGGTTCGGGAGCTGGGGGTCCGAAGTGTCGGCGGGGTCGGCTCCTTCTGTGGCCTCGGCCCTAGGCTGGTAGACAGCCACCTCCCCGTGTCCTCACAGGGGGTCTGAGTGTGTCCGTGTCCTGACTTCCTCTTCTCACAAGGACACCCTAATGTCCTAATTCTGCCCGCACACGTGGTGGTATTGGGGGGTTAGGGCTTCAACGCACAATTTGGAGGAGACACCGCTCACCCCGTACCTGCAGCCAAATGGCTGTGGCCATGCCTTGCACTAGGGACAGGCCCCCAGGAGAGTAAGTGTAGAGCCCAGTGACAGAAAGAAGACACCTTCCCCTCCCCCAGGTAACGGCGTGCAGCCCGCTCGTGTCCCCTGCTGGGCGTAGCAGTGGTACTTACAGCCGCCTCTTCCCCCCCCCATTAAAGCACAAGGGTCTTTTTAACTTTTTTTTTTTTTTAAGATTTTATTTATTTATTTTCAGAGAGAGGAGAAGGGAGGGAGAAAGAGCAATGTATGGTTGCCTCTCACGTGGCCCTCACTGAGGACCTGCCCTGCAACCCAGGCATGTGCCCCGACTGGGAATCGAACCGGGACCCTCTGGTTCCCAGCCCACACTCAATCCACTGAGCCACACCAGCCGGGCTCTTTTTAACTTTTTAAAAATATTTTTTTTGTCTTTTTAGAAAGAGGGGAAGAGAGGGAGAAAGAAAAGGAGAGAACCATCAATGTATGAGAGAAACATCAATCAGTTGCCTCTTTCACACCCCCAACTAGGGACCTGTCCACAGCCCAGGCCTATGCCCTGACCTGGAATCAACCAGCGACTTTTCCGTGAACAGGGCGGCACTCAGTCCACCGAGCCACACCAGCCAGGGCTTCAGCCCAGTTTGGATAAGATGTGCGCAGAGACCTCCTCAGTGACATCCCTTGAGATGTGGGCCCAGGATGTAAATTACACTGATCCTAGGTGGTGCTCAAGTTTACTTGTGCACTTACACACTTCCGTAGGGATGTGTTGTCCACAGCACACACTAGCTGCTGCGAGAATCTAGAACGAGACCAAGTTTGCTGTGGGCCGGGAATCAGCCATGGGCAACACGAGGCACAGACTGGTTCCAGGGTCCTGCGACAGGGTGGCCGGCGCAGGGCGGGCAGGGCTACACACTCAGCCCCTGGCCCATGCTTTTGTTTGTTTTGAGGTTTTTTGGAGATCAAATTGACATATAAAGTGTCAGTTTAAGGTGTGCATCGAGTTGATTTGATACATTTCAGTGTTGCAGCGTGGTCGATGCCTTCATCACACCACATGATTACTCATGTTTCTTTTTTGTGGGGAGACCATTGAAGATCTGCTCTCTGAACAGCTTCCAGGTGTCCAGTGCAGGTTGTTAAACTGCCGCTGCCCGGCTGTGTGTGGCGCCCTCAGAACACCCCCACCTCTGACTGGAGTCCGCACCCTCCCACCCATGTGCCCCAGTTCCCGCAGCCGTTCTCTCTGCTGCTGCGAGTTTGGCTTTTTTAGATTCCGCATACAAGTGATATCGTGCATAGTTCACTTTCTCTGCCTGACTCTCTCCTTTGCATAATGCCCTTAAGACTCACCCGTGCTTTTGCAAATGGCAGGGTTTTCTTCTCTCTCGTGGCTGAATAATGTTCGTGCCCGCGCGCGTGTGTGTGTGTGTAAATCTTGTCCACTCTACCCATTCTTCCATTGGTGGGCACTGAGGTTGTCCATTTTCCGACCAAATTGTTTGGGGTTTTGTTGTTGAGTTATATAGGAGGTCTCGATATATGTTGGATACTAACCCCTTATTAAATAGGTGGTTTGCAAATACTTCTTCTCATTCCACGGGTGGTCTTCTCATGTTCTTGACGGTTCCCTTTGCTCTGCAGGAGCCTTCCGGCTTCACGCGGGCTCGCGGGCTGGCTCCTGCTTTCGTGGCTAGTGCTCTGCGTGTCCTGTCCAAAAAGAATTGTTGCCAAGATCAGTGTTGGGGAGCTTTTTCCTGTGTTTCCTTTTAGGAGTTTTGTGGTTTCGGGTCTTATGTTTAAGTCTGTACCTCATTGAGAGTTAGTTTTTGTGAGTGGTGTGAAACAGACCCAGCTTCATTTCTTTGCATGTGCTTGTCCAGTTTTCCCAGCAGCAGTTATGGAAGAGACTCATGTCCCATGGAGTGTTCTTGGCTCCCTTGTCAGACATTAGCTGGCTGTGTACGTGGGGGCCTATTTCGGGGCTCTCTGTGCCGTTCCAGTGGCCTGTCTCTCTCTATGCCGGTGTCGCACTGTTTCGGTTACTGTAGTTTTGTCCTATAGTTGGAAATCAGAAAGCGTGTACCTCCAGGTTTGTTTCTGTCAGCATTGCTTCGGCTCCTTCGGGTCTTTTGTGATTCCATACGAATTCGAGGGTTGCTTTCCGGTCTCTGTGAGGAAACCATCGGGACTGCGATTGGTGTTTCATTGACTCTACAGACGGCTTTGAGTTGTGTGGGCATTGTAAGAGTTTTAATTCTTCTGATCCTTGAACATTGGGTGGCTTTCCATTTGTATCTTTGATTTCCTTCATCAGAGTCTTGTAGTTTTCATTGTACAGATCTTTCACTTCCTTGGTTAAATTTATTCCTAAGTATTGTATTGTTTTTCTGCTGTCGTGATGGGATTTTTTTCAGAATGTCATTGTTAGTGTGTAGAAATCTGTAGGTTGATTTTATATCCTACTGCTTTACTGGCTTCATTGATTGGCCCCGGCAGTCTTTTGGCTGAGTCTTTAGGATTTTCTTTGTGTGAGGTCATGTCATCTGCAAATAATGACAGTTCCCGTTGGTCCCAGTTAGGTGGCTTCTGTGTCTTTATCGGGCCCAATTGCTCTGAGCCCCCAGCACTGTGCTGAGCAGCAGCAGCGAAAGGCACACACTCTCTGTTCTGGTCTCAGAGGAAGAGCTCTCCGCCTCTCACCGTGGGGGTGTCAGCTGGGGGCTTGTCATGTGGCCGTTGTTAGGACAAGGTGTGTCCCTGTCCCCTCTGTACCCTGCCTGTTGAGGATGTTTATCGTGAAAGGAAGTTGTGTTTTGTCAAATGCTGTTTCTGTATCTTTTGCGATGATGATGTGCTTCTGATCTTTCATTCTGTAATGTGATTTATCACATGTGTTGGTTTGCAGATGTTGAACCATCTGCATCCCAAGGATAGATCCCACTTGATCAAGGTGTATGATCCTTTTACTGTGCTGTTGAATTTGGTAGCTAATATTTTATCGAGAATGTATGTATCTGGCTGAGTTCTGGTCAAGGTGGAAGCATAGATAAACATGCTTTGCCTCCTCGTACAACTACAGAAAAAATTACAACCTGACCTCAAAACAAAGAACACCCAGAAGCGTCAGAAAATCGAGCTGTATGGAAGTCTGGCAACCAAGGGTTTAAAGAAGCCACATTCATCCAGACGGATAGGAGGCATGGAGACCTGGTGTGGCGTGGAAATCCGCAGGACAGGCGATCACACACTCCCGCGTGCGGGATAAAGTTGGGAGGGACACCTCAGGAGCGAAGGATCCCATGCCCAGGCCAGACCACACAGTCCAGGGTTCTAGCACCAGGAAGATAAATCCCCATGACTTCTGGCTGTAAAAACCAGTGGGGGTTGGGATGGCAGAAGAACTGACTGGGTTTTCAGGAGATGCCACTTAAAGGGCCCGCATGGGCTTACATCTTACGCAGACCCACCCCATCTGGGATTCAGCACCAGGGCAACAGCTGGAAGGGCACCAGTCACATTCGGGGAGTGAGTGAAATGCTTGGAAACGGGGTGAGTGCCGGGCAAACCTCCAGAAACCAGACAGGAACACCATTCCCTCTCTGACCATCCCCACCCCAACGCAGAGCCTCAAAGCCGTGGAGCAGATTGCCCGCCCTGGCGAACACCTGGGCTCCACCCACACAATGTACAGGTGCCTTTTCTACAACAGGCCACACTACTAAGACAGAGTCAAAGCAGCTCTACCTACTACACGGAAACAAACACAGGGAGGCTGCCAAAATGAGGAGACAAGGAAATATGGCCCAAATGAAAGAACAGATTGAAACTCCAGAAAAAGAATTAAATGAAACGGAGACAGCCAGCCTATCAGATGCAGAGTTCAAAACACTGGTTGTCAGGATGCTCAGAGAATTCACTGAGCACAGCAACAGCATGAGAAAGACCCAGGCAGAAATGAGGGCTACACTAAGTGAAATAAAGAAAACCCTGCAGGGAACCAACAGTGGCGGGGCATGAAAGTGAGAATCAAGTCAACAATCTGGAAGATAAGGAAGAAATAAGCACTCAACCACAACAGCAAGAAGAAAAAAAAATTCAAAAAAACGAGGATAGTATAAGGAGCTTCTGGGACAGCTCCAACGTCCAAGCCATAGGGATGCCAGAAGAAGAGGAAGAGCAAGAAATTGAAAACTTATTTTAAAAAGTAATGAAAGAAAACTTCCCTAATTTGGTGAAGAAAATAGACATTCAAGTCCAGGAAGCACAGAGAGTCCCAGAGAGGGACTCAAAAGAGGCCCCAGACAAGACACATCACAATTAAAATGACAGAGTTTAAAGAGGAGAGAATCTTAGAAGCAGCAAGAGAAAAGGGGATAGTTACCCACAAAGGAGCTCCCACAAGACTGTCAGCTGATTTCTCAAAAGAGACCTTGCAGGCAAGAAGGGGCTGGAAAGAAGTATTCCAAGTCATGAAAGGCAAGGACCTGCTCTGTCCCACAAAGCTACCATTTAGAGTGGAAGGGCAGATAAAGTGCTTCCCAGACAAGGTAAAGCTAAAGGAGTTCGTCATCACTAAGGCATTATTACATGAAATGTTAAAGGGACTTACTTAAGAAAAAGAAGATCAAAACTATGAACGTTAAAATGGCAACAAGTTCACAACTATCAACAACTGAATCTAAAAAGCAAACTAAGCAGCCAGCCAGAACAGGAACAGAATCATAGACGTAGAGGTCACATGGCGGGTTATCAGCTAGGAAGCGGGGCGGAAAGGTGCAGGGATTAAGAAGCGTAATTGTTAGACACAGAACAGACAGAGGATGTTAAGAATAGTATAGGAAATGGAGAAGCTAGAGAATTTATATGTACGACCCATGGACATGAACTAAGGAGGGATTGCTGGAGGGAATGGGGATACCACACGGAGGGGGCAAAGGGGAAAAATTGGGACAGCTGTAATAGCGTAATCAATAAAGTGTATTTAAAAAAGAAACTTTGTACATCTGTGGTTAATCACCAGGGCTGTTTGTCCACGGTTTGCCCCTAGTGCCCTGTCTCCTTTGGCATCAGGGTGGCGCCGGGCCCCTGGAATGAGCTCGGGAGAGCTGCCTCCTCTTCTGTTTTTGAAAGAGTTTGAAGAGAATGGGCTTTAATTCTCCTTAATTCACCAGGGAAACCATCTGGCCCTGGGCTCTTCTGTACCAGTGCGGTGTCCTTACTTGGCGTTGGTCTGTTTGGATTTTCTGTTTCTTCATGATTCAGTCATGGTGGGTCACATGTTTCTAGGAATTTGTCCATTTTTTCTAGGTTTTCCAGTTTGTTGGCACACAATTGTCCATGGTAGTCCCTCAGTCCCTGTGTGTCCCTGAGGTGTCAGCTGTGGTGTTTCCTCTTTCATTTCTGATCCTGTTCATGGGCATCTTCTTTCCTCCTCTGGGTTAGTCCAGCCACGGGTTTGTCAGTGTTGTTCTTTTTGAGGAAACCAGGTCTCAGTGTGTTGCTCTCCTGCTCTTTCAGGTGTGTCCTGGGAAACACTACCATCTTGGCCGAGTTCGCTGGCGAAGAAGAAGTGAACCGCTTCCTAGCCCAGGGCCAGGCGCTGCCGCCCACCTCCAGCTGGCAGTCCAGCACCGGCACCGGCCAGGCGCGGCTGGGCGCCGCGGGCAGCTCCCACGGCCTGGTGCGGAGCGACACCGGCCACTGGAACGCCCCGTGCCTGGCCGGCAAAGGGAGCAGCGACCTGTTGTGGGGCGGGGTCCCCCAGTACTCCAGCAGCCTGTGGGGTCCGCCCAGCAGCGACGACGGCAGGGTCATCGGAAGCCCCACTCCACTGAACACTCTGCTTCCCGGCGACCTGCTCAGCGGAGAGTCCATCTAGGCCCGCGGGGGCCCTGCGGGCGCCACAATCATCAGCACCAGGAAGGAACGCTGGCCCTTTCCAGTCCGGGCGTCGCCGCGGACCCGCTCGAGCCGAGCAGCCCGGCGCCCTGTTACGTACCTCTGTCCAGTACTGCGGACGGGCCCCCGCACGGCCCTTGCGAACTGTCCCCGAGACAGTGCGGGCCGCACCCGGTCGCGTCCACGCTCATGACAGGACGTTTCTCACAGCTTTTCATCTTGTGTCGTCTTATGTGCGTGTGGCGTGTCGTCCTTTTGGTTTTTTAAGTATAAAAGCTGCTTAGAATAGTTCTATCATGAAGGGCACTTTTCAGACTGTGGGCTGGAAAGGGTTATTTTATCGAGGGGGGAGGGAGAGGGACGAGAAAGCCTATTTAAGACGAGCCTGTGACGATATGCACATTGCCGAGGCGCCCGGGTCGGGGCGCGGCGCGGCCCGGAGCGCGCGAAGGAGCGGCCTGCGACCTGGCCTCCGTCCCCGCGGGCCCGCCTATGCACATTACCCTTGTCATTGCTTTTCATGTCATTTTTTTTATCCCAAAAAATATTTTTTAAAAGTTTAAAAAAAAAAGACATATCAAACATGCAAATACTTGAATCCAGCAGGCCAATAATGAAATGTGAACACTTTCTAAGTCTAATTCTACACTTCCAGGTCGACATCAGTACGCAGAAACAGGCTCTAGGAAAAATTTCTAAGTTCACAGCCTATGTGTGTGTGTGTGTGTGTCTCAAAACAGAAGCGAGTGTGTGCGCGTGCGTGTGTGCGCACTTCTGTGTCCGTGTGTCCAGCGTGCAAGGGGCCTCACTGTGGGTCCCCCTCTATTCAGTATATGCTTTTCCCTGCGCATCGGTCCGATGTGTGTTACTAGCTTCTAACTTTGCACTGAGTGTCCCCGCCCTCCGTCCGGCTCATCCGACACAGGAACGAGGACTCGTAGGACAGGGCCGGGGACAGTTCACGTGTAAATGTTTACTCAAGGACTCGTACCGCGTCTAAAAGTTACAGTGTGTATCTCTGGAGAAATAATATGTGTACCTACCTTTAGCAGCTTTTTATTGCGGACTAATGCAAGAAAATTATTACCAGAGTGTTGCACCATTTTTCCACTTGGAATTTAAAGTTAAAGAGAAAAACTGTTGTTGAACCGTGGCCATGGATACTTGTGGAGGGTGGTGGCTCCGCAGGAGGAGCGGAAGCAAGCACTTGGACGTGGGTTGTGACTGCTTTCGGAGGGGCCCGTGGTGGGGGCTCCCGCCTGTTTACAGACCTTTTTTCTCCTTCAGACTTTAAAATAAAAAATTTTAAAAAGGAATTAAAAAAAAAAAAGACTTCCGTCGTAAAGAAACCTATTTTCAGAACGCAGATACGCTACTTCAGAGCTCTGGGATCGAACAGTGTTGCTCCCCCCCGGCCATCGTCGCGGACTCTGTCGGCCGTCCCCTCCGTCCCGGTGGCGAGGCGGCGGCGTCACTGTCTTGCACATGCGGAAGCGCGCTCAGGAAAGCCAGGGTTCCCGAGGGGCGGCTCCACACCATTTCATGTATTTTGTACCCCGACTCCTAGCACTGAAGATGTTATTAAAAAACAAACAAAAAAAATAAATAAAAAAAGAAAAAAGAGGAAAAAAACCACAAAGAAGAAAAATACCTAATCTCTAATGTGTAGCAGTTACATATTTACCAAATAATGGACTCAAAAGAAATAGATGTTTGAAGAGTGCTTTATATATTAAAAATTGCTTTATGTTTTAAAAAAGAATCAATGTTTTTGATTGTTTTGCAAGGAAGAAAGACAATGGAGTAACATACCCTCAAGTATGTTTTAAAAAAGCATTTATGAACCTTGTGCTCCCTGCCTGCTTGATCAGGAAACTTGTGCATTACATTTTTTTTAATTCGCTTTTTAATGGTTTTATCAAAACAAAACAAAAAAAAAACAAAAAAGAAGCAGCAGGCCCTGCAGAACTGCGGGCCCGGAAGCTGGTTTTCTAGAGGATCACGAACTATGCACACTGGGTCCCAGACCTGTTCTCAAGTTCGGTAGTGTATTTAGCTGGCAGCCGCCCGCAGAGCAACGCACCTCATTGCCATTGCATGCATTCTCTGTATTTGATGTACGCACATCTGCCGACGTACGTCAAATATGCGTGCGTGCGCGCCCGACGCACAGCTCCCTAGGCCGCCATCGATAGCATTGAGTTGTAGAAAAACTGACATTTGAAAATTGGGGATGGGAATAAAGAAGCTGTTTGTTTTTGTTTTTCCTGTTGGTTTTTTTTTTTTTTTTTGACCTCATTTTGAATGGAAGATGTCTAACTCTGAGATTAAGAAACAAGTTTGTGGCTTTTAATGTTTTTCCTCATAGAATGTGATTGTCGAAGAACACGCACCAAAAGTTGCTTTCAAAAGTACAACGCTTTGTTGAATCTTAATAAATTGCAATTTTTTTCTTGGCTGTTGAAATAAATGTGTTTTTTTTTTTTTTTTTCATTTTCAAAGGTAGATGTCATCGATGTTCATTTTGTATGTATCGAGAGAATGTCGGCCTGCTGAATGTAACAAACCCCTGTCTCTGTTACGGCGCCCTTGCCATCGGTATCATTGGCTAAACCCTGAGTTTCGGTTGCCTGACTTGTGATTCTACCGTTTGCTTTGTGGTTTTGCAGTGAACATTGAAGCCTTGTTCCTAATCACCAAGAGGTGCAGCCGGGCTTCTGAGCTCCGGCCTCCACAGTGGCTCCCCGTCATTGGCATCGTGAAGACCGAGAGCACCCCGAACCAGACCGTGTCTGCAGCAGCAGGCCCGGCCCCGCTGAGCGCCGCTGTTCACGCCCCCCTGCGACCCAGCCTGGGTGTCAGAAGCCCTGGGAGAGAGGAGAGCAGTGACAGTCCTTTGTGTTTCCTAGATATTCACACTGTCACCATGGTGTCCCAGGTGGCAGTCCGGAACAGAGCACTTGGCTTCTCTCAGGCTCCCCAGGAACGCTGACTGTGAACCTAGGTCCAGGAATCCAGAGCCGGCCTCTGGGGGACCGCCCACACTGGCCTTTGTGGCCCCTCGCTCAGAGACAGGCAGACCGGTGTTTTCTGTCCCTGATCCTGTGCATGAGTCCTTGTCTCATCAAGCATACAGGACCCTCCGGGCACAGTGGTGAGCTCCCGGCTCTTTAGAAAGTTGAGATGGAAAGGACTGAGTGGGCTGTGGTTGGGAGGGAGAGTGAAAGACCAGAGGAGGGACGACCAAGGCTGGACAATGCACCCGACCGTCCGAGCCAGCATGACAGCGGACCTCCCGCGGGCACAAGCTGCCAGTGCCCGGCTCTGGAGAACCAGCTTCACCGAGGGCATCAGCCCTGGGCTGGGGATCCAGGGGGGATTGTGACTGACTGGGAAAGGCAAAGGAATCAAGAAAACGATCAGTTCACTTCCTAATCACTCCAGCAGCACCGTGGAGAACGGCAGGGAGGGAGCAGGGTGCTCCGTGGTGGCAGAGTGACATGAGTAGAAAGTCCTGTTCCCTGGAGGCGGAAAGGACAGGCAATTCAGGTGTCACGAGAGACACCCTGGGAGCTGCTGAGGGGCTGAGCTTGCGTTTGCCGAAAAGGCGGAGACCCCCAGGCACTTGAAGAATTGTCACCGGAATGCCACGTTCAGGACGGATCCCAAACGCCACGCTGGACCCCCAACAGAAGCGTAGTTAACTGAAGAGCTTTGCCTGTCGGGGTCCAGGGCAGAAACGCTGTTGCCAGGCTTTGCTGGTGTGCGACTGTCCCCAAACAGCAGCCCATGTGGCCGGCGCCTGGTCCTTGCAAAAACGCAGCCACAGCCTGTGGTGTCGCCTCGGGGACTGGATGCAGTGGAGCAGCGTTTCTCCCCATGTTAGGGCCATTTGGACATTTTCTAGAACCCCCGGGCTCAGCATACCCCAGGCCGGTGCAGCCGGCATCCCCGGGGGAGGGCCTGCGGCCCCAGGGCTCTTCCGGCTCCTGCTCAGTTCCACTGGGCAGCTGAGGGTGGGGGCAGGTGGGATCCTGTCATCGGGCTGAAACAGCCGTCCCCTCCTCATTGTAACGCCAGTGCCCAGGAGCTCACTCGGTCTCGTTTGGCAGGTGCAGCAAGCTTTCCGGCTTTGGTTCTTATAGCAGAACCGCCTTGCACACCGAGTTCTGTGTGGCAGCTGTGGCCTTGCTCCACCAGCTCCTGAGGGTCAGAACCCAGGCCCAGGGCACCGCTCAACTGTCCCGCAGTCAGGCCCGAACGGGCTTCTTCCCCGTCCGCGTCAGGAGCACCCCGATGGGAGCCGACGCAGACCGGCCGTGGAGAGCCGGCTCACGCTGCAGGCGGGTTGATGCCGCGGCCCCGAGGTGGAATTCTCCGGAAGACTCGGTGTTGCTCAGTCTTTCAGGTGGTTGGGTGAGGCCCACCCCATCAGGAGAGGTCGTCTCCTTAGCCGCTGGAACGTGGCTGCAAAGTCCCTGCACAGCAGCACCCCGAGTAGCTCTGGAAGGAAGAGCTGGCACCACTTCCCGGGCAGCCTGTCCCCCTCTGTCCCGAGTAGCTCGTCCCGACCTCAGAGTGACCCTGAGGCAGCTCTGTCGGTCGTAACCGACAGTGACGCCATGTCAACCTGGACGTGGTCACCTGGTGTCCATCACTGGAGGGAGGTGTCTGGCCAGGTTAGGCCCAGAGACCTGAGGTTGACCGTGCACTCTGGGCCACTGGCAGGGATTGGCCACACGCCCAGGATCCTGACGTGTTGGGCATACCGAGGGGCGCTGTCCCCTGCCCGCAGAAGGTGGGCTGACGCTGGGTGAGCCTTAAGGCCGTATCAGCACACAGAATGTGCCCCTGGACATGTGCCAAACAGGGAGCATCTCCAGGGACCATGCTGGGAAGGGGGCCCAGCCTGGGCCCTGCTGGTGGTGTGGCGCCTCACTGTGGGGCCTGGCACCGCCCGGCCCCTTCCCCACCCAGGGCCATCGCCCCAGCTCCTGCAGTCATGGGGCCCTGCTGCTGTGACCCCTGGGCACACGGCATCCCACAGGCTCCTCAGTCAGCCCGGCGGGACCTGGGTCCACCTCGCCTGCCCCAGCCTGGGCCCTGGCTGCCCCTCTGCTTGGCCGGGGCCTCTCCCTGCAGCTCATTCGCAACTGAAATGTCACCCCCCAGCCCCTCCCTAAGTGCTGCTGGTTTTGTCACCCTGGACACGCCCCCACAGTTGTTCCTGCAGGCTTGGGTCACCCCCTTGGCTCATGCGGATCAGGTGGTGCTCAAGCCGGGATGTGTCCATCCAGAGCTTGGCCAGCAGAGGGCACCCTGCACTGAATGCCACAGCCTGGTTTGTCAGTATTGAAACAGCCCAGGCATGTGGAGACACCCCACAGAGAACCTGGACACTGGATATGGCCCCAGGGACTCTGGTGTGGCAAGGAGAGGAGCCTCAAAGAGCCAGGAGGAGGAGTTGAAGAGGCTGCACGTGGTCCCAAGGGCAGTGGGAGGCGGGCCACACACACCTGGGCACACCTGAGCAGGCCCAGGCACGAGCACAGGCTCCCACGAGATGAACCCATTTTGCAAAACCTGTTTAGTCAGAATAAATAGAGTGCCACGCAGGGCGGGGCACCCCAGCCCCACCGCCGACTCTCCAGCCCCAGCCTTGGACAGGCTGCCGAGTCCCATCACCTGCCCCGTGTCCCCGTGGGGTCACTGAAGGGGCCGGCACAGTCTCAGGTTGGCGTCTGTGTCTGCAGAGCCGTGGGAGCTGCGCCGAGCAGGGGCACACAGGCAGAGCTGCCGGGCCCCGCGCTGTCCTGCCGGGCGTCCTGATCGTCTGCATCCGGGGCCAGGGCTGACACAGCCGCCTGGGTCCCACCAGCCCTGCCAGAAAGGGAAGTCAGCCCGCAGCTGCTGAGGCCCCTGGGCCCTGGCCAAGGCAGGGCACCTGGAGTTTCCTCCTGAGAGTTGAGAAGCGAAGGGCTTGACCGAGGACAGGACGTCGGCCCTGCAGACCCGAGTCCTGCACCCTGGCCAGGTCGGTCTGTCCGTCTAGACAGCAGGAAGGGGTCCAAACTCATCTCCCTTTCCCGAGGCTTAACCACAAGTGACCGAGACCAAGGGTGAGAGGGCTCCTCCTGCAAGCCCAGGGTGACCAAGGCTGAACCTCAGCATCTCGGGTGCGGCCTCCCGGGGAGAACGGGGGCCAGAGCAATGCAGACGGCCACCTCAGCTGCCCGCTGACTTACAAAGAAGGGGAGGGGAGTGGGGGGAAGAGAGGAGGGAACGGGCATGAGGCCCAGCTCCACCCTTCCCCCTGCACGCCGCTCTTTCACTTCTGTTTTTTCCTTTCTCACCAAACTTGACCATTTTCCTCCTCCCCCGAGTGCCCTACTCACCTGGGGAGGGGAGCAGGGAAGAAGGGCAGAACCACTGGGAAAGGCTGAGGGCCACCCAGAGAGCCAGCAGCCACTCCCCTCCCACGCCCAACTCCACCCGACGCCGCAGGGGAAGATGCCCAGCGGTCCAGCCGCTTGTCTGTCTTCCCCCCACACTCGTGCCTGGAGTGGCCCCAACCTGTCAAAGCCCCTCACCTGCTCCTCTCCTTCCTCTCACAGACAGAGTGAAGCTTGTTGATTAAGAAGATTTTGTCCTCCCCCTCCTAGAAACACCAGAACACGAAAGGTAAGAGATCAGAAGCTGCCTAGGTATCCTGAACTGCCCTGTTCCAGATTGCCCTTGGGGACGCTCCAGGGAGTGTTCAGCTTCACAGGTGAAAAAAGTTTAAAGAAGAGGGAAAGAAGCACCAACACAAGAACAACCTAGCACCAGGCAGTGGGCTTTTGTGCAGGTCTAGGCTTCCCAGTGGCCAAGGTGAAAAGGGAAAGGGGACCAGCTGCCCAGTGAGGACCCAGAGCCAACCTGACTCAATGTAAAACTGGCCCCCCAGACCAACACTGCCTGTGCAGATCTGTCCTCTCTGACCTCCAAGTCACGTGTGTAATGGGGGGATGAGAACGTCAAGGTCAAGGGGCTTGTGTAAGTTCCTACTGTCGCTCTAACCAATCGCCGCAAACTCCTAGTGGCTGAAAACAGCACAGGTCCATCCCCTTTCATTCTGGAGGTCAAGAGTCCAAAACGGGCCTCACCGGGTTTGGACCCAGGTGTCGGCAGGCCTGGGTCCTCCTGGAAGCTCCGGGGCAGAACTTTGCCCCTCCACCTACTGGACAGGGCCACACCCCTTGGCCGTGGCCTCCCCGCTGCAAAGCCAGCAATGGCCAGCCAGGCTTGAGGGCCAGTGTGGGAGAACCCGAGGCTCTTTTCATAACAGTAAGAACAGCAGAGACCTGCTGTCCCACGGAGCAGCCAGCCCAGACCGGGCAGGAGGGGTGGGGGTGGAAGGCCGAGGTCCCACTTCCTGTGAGTGTGCCGTCCACAGGACAGGGACCGGGCAGGGACTGGGGGCCTCTGGGGCAGGGGCTTCCCCACTTCCTGGCCCACCTGCCTCTCCCTTTTCTATGACAAACTGCCCCGTGCTTACTAAGAACACTTTAACCCCAACCCACTTTTAACCATTTGCAAGATGAGAGTGCTGAACAGGGTCTGTGTTTCAAGCTGGGTCCCCGGGTGGTCCCAAAGGCACCTCTAGGGTCTCAGAAACCCTCAGACTGCCCGCACCCGCACAGGTCCCCACCCTAAAATGCCACGTTTCCCCCTGGCAGCCGGCCAGAGTCAGGTCATCTGGGCCCAGGGACCCGGCTGCCTCAGGTCCACCTCCCCGTTAATACAAACTCCGTATGTTAAATGTCATGATTTGTCTGGCAAACAAATCCTTTCAACAGCCCAGGTTGGGGGCCTTGGGGCGAGCTCACAGGTGGCCCCTGGGTGGGGGCAGTGAGAGGGGCACTCACGTTGCTGATCTGCTCCTTGAGGAGGCTGATGACCTTCCGCTGGCCCTTCACCACCTGGATGTTGAGGTAGATCATGGCCCTGCAGGGGACGGCGGTGGTGAGGCTGGGCCCCTGCAAGAGCCAGGGGAGGGGTGGCGGGGGGGGGCCTCCTCCTGCCCGCACTCACAGCAGCAAGGCCGACACCAGGTAGACGGGGAAGGTGTTCTCCACCAGGTACCGGTGGACCCAGGGCAGCCAGGAGACCCTGGGGCCCGCCCTCTCCAGGTGGCGCACCCACACCTTGCCGGCCTCGTACATGGTGTCCAGGGTCCGGAAGGGCCCGCAGAGGCTCGAGGGCTTCACCCTGCGAGACGAGGGCGGTCTGAGCCGTCAGCCGGGCAAAGGCAGCTTCCCCATCACCCCAAACCGCGGCCACCAGCCGCGGCCCGCGGACCCTCCAGGCTGCACCTCCCCACGCCCTAGGGGCACCCCACCGGCCCTGAGGCCAGCGCCCACTCACTGCCAGACGGCGTAGCAGAGGAAGATGGCAGCGCCCAGGAAGGAGGGGAAGCAGAGCAGCGAGACGAAGACCGTGCTCATGTGAGACGCCAGCCAGGGCCTGCAGGGCGCCTGGCAGTTGGCCATCAGGCTCGTCTGGGGACAGAGACTGCGTTATGCCACCACCCTGCCACACTCCCTGCCACACTCCCTCCCCTGGGGCCCTGAGGGAAGAGTGGTGAGGCTGGGTGGGGCCGGACCCAGGCCCCAGGCCAGGACAGGGCAGTGGAGGCAAATGCTCGAATCTCAGCCCGAGGGTCAGGAGGCAGCAGCCACACACCCCTGGTTTACAGAGGGGAGACTGAGGCACGTGGGGATGGCTTGTCCGGGGTCACTCGTATGTGGAAGGGCTGGCACTAACCGCCACCTCCACAAATCCAAGGTCTCCACTGGGCCAGCGCTTTATAAACGCCATCTCCGGCCGTCCCCCTGGGGCGCTGCCCCATTGTGCAGATAAAAAAATGGAGGCCCACGGAGAATGGCCTGCTTCTCACCACAAGCACCCCTGCCCAAGGACACAGGACCAAGGTTGCTTCCCAAGGCCAGTGGGCCTGGGGCTCAGAGCATCCCCTGGCTCCCAGGCCCTAAGCTGGGCACACGGCACCCAGTCACGACCATGGACCCGGCAGGGTGCTGCCCAGCCTGCCGAAGGCAGTGATGCTGGGGGAGGGGCCATGACAATGACCCTGAGGGTGGCCCCAGGCTGCCAGCCCCGGACCACGTGGGCCAGGGGGATGGTCCCAAGTCCCAGAGCTCTGAGGCTGCCGGTGAGCGGCCTGCCCTGGTGGCCCACACTCCCACGGCCCACCGCCCTCCCAGGACCCAGCCAGCACCTCTACCTTCTTGACATAGAAGAGCAGTGACAGCTTGATGACCTGCACGGCGGGCAGGAGGGGCGAGAAGAGGACCCCCAGCCTGGGGAGGGGGAGGAGGAGCTGCAGTCCAGGGACCAGGGTCTGGCCGGGTCAGAACAATCTGCCCCGTGCCCTCCCCTCGCCGCCCCTGTTCCACTCCCCCACAAGGCCAGGAAGGGTGCGGCACAACCGGCTGCAGACTGGGTGCCCTGGGAGGGGAGGGGTCAAGGCCTCGCCACCCCAGGAGCCCAGGGCTGGTTGCTGGGTCCCGAAGGCAAAGGGGCGTTGCCGCCCCCGGGGGCGCAGTGGCAGGGGATTGGAAGACGCTCACCAGATCAGGGTCTGCCCGTAAATCAGCTCCAGAACGTTCCCGGCGATGTCGAACTCGGGCTTTCCCCTCCGGAGCTTCTTCTCAGAGATGAGCCTGCGGCAGAGGAGCTGAAGGGTCACCGAGGAGGGGCCGATCCTGGAGACCAGCCCTGTCCCTACTATCCCTGGAAGACGAGGCACCCAGCGGGTGCCCGGCCCATGTCAAGGGGACCCGGCACCCTGGGGTCCCTGCCCTGAGGGGCTCCAAGCCCCAGCTGGCTCCATCTAGGTCCTTTTCCTAAGTATGAACAGATAGCCCCAGGCACAAACGCACACAACTGGCGTCACACGTTGCACATCTATGTTATTATCACGTTCACACGTTCTCGAAGAAAACACAGAAAGGCGGAAAGAGCGAGCACCTGCCCCGCCAGGCCAGCGAAGCACTTTGAAATGCCCGCCCACCCGACACGGAGGCTGCGCGTGCGCACAGCGGCGGACCGCTCTCCTCCCTGACCTAAACCAGGCTACACCCCGTCCCGTTTTCCCAGGTTAACAGCCTTTTGGGAAAGCCGTCCTGGGCGGAGACGTAGGGCCCTCAGCAGGGAGGTCAGAGCAGGCGAGGGTGCTCGCCTGGGGCGGGGGCCTCTCACCTCCACACCAGCTCCCCGAAGAGCGTGTCCAGCAGCGCGAAGAGGAAGTCGGTCACCGTGAGGCGGTACAGCTCCTGGCCCACGAAGTTCTCCCAGCACTGGAACCGACACGCTCAGCCCCGGGGCCCCAGGGGTCCCCGCCCGCCCGCCCAGCCCACCTGGGGCCGCCGACCTGCCGGCAGACCGACCCAGCGCGCCGGAGTCCGGGGAGGGCTGGGAAGCAGCGCGGCCGCCCCCAGACCGGCGCAGCCCCTCACCTGGTCCTGCAGGGCGCCCACCCTGCGGCCCAGCCAGTGGTAGCAAAGAATCCCCAGGACGACCATCTTCAGGATGAGGTTCCTGCGGGGGTGGGGGGGCGGGGGGCGCTGCCGGCTGAGCGAGGGGCGCCTGGCAGACAGAGGGCGCACGCCAGGAAGCCCCGCCTCCCGCCTGGCGGCTGACCTGCAGATGGCCACGTACACCTCCATCACCGGGGAGTCCTGCCGCTCCAGGACTGCCAGCCCGCGGTACAGGTAGGGCACCGCCAGGTTGAGCAGGCCGACCGCGAAGGGCAGAGCCAGCAGCGCCCCCTCTCGCTCGGCTGACACGGGGCTCTGCCGGGGCGCAGGGAGGGCGGTGGTCACCGCAGGTGCCCCGTGCAGGCCCCGGGGGTGGGGGGCTGCGGGGCCGGGTCCCGCAGCGGAAGGAGGGGGTGGAACTGGCAGGCTGCAGTTCCCCCAAGATACACCCACCCCAGGCCTCCCGTTGAAACCACACAGGAAGAGGGGTGGGTCACAGGCGTCAGGAAAGAAAAGTCAGACCAGCAGCCGAGAAAACAAAGGAGAGAAAATGGGGAAGAGTGTGAGGAGGGCGAGAGAAAGGCGGCCCTGCGGGCGGGGCCCGGGGCTCCCAGGCGGGCGGTGGGGGCGGGGCGGGGGCTGCATGGGTGCCGTCGCCGGGACCGGGCCCAAAGCAAAGCAACGGGACTCTGACCCCGCAGCCGGAGCCCCGGGGCCCACCCGCCCTCTCCCTTCACCTCGATCGTGAACTCGGAGAAGGCGTAGACGGCCACGGTGCCCCCGAACGTGGTCCCCAGGCTCAGCAGCCACACGAGCCCCAGCAGGGCCGCCCGGCGCAGCCGCCCACACACGCTCCGGGGGCTGCGCTGCAGCTGCCACTCGGCCAGCAGCTCCTGCAGGACAGCAAGGTGTCACCCCGCCGGGCAGGAGGGACACTCAGAAATGTGTGGATGTGCGGGGTGCTTACAGGACAAAATTTTGTGTTGACTTGGCTCCTGCGTGCCCCAGGGCCGTGGGCGCTAACACCCGCCAGCAGACCAGAGGCAGCCCCAAATGAGGGGAGTGGACGGGGACAAGCCCAGGAGGATCTGAGGGTTCACTGGAGTCTCTGGAACTGGGAAGCACCTGCCAGGTCACCGAGGGCAAGACCAGACCCCCACGCCCCGCGCCCAGCCCCCACACAGCTCTAAGGGACCGCAGGCCGGGTCTCAGGAGTCGAGTGGGCTGGGACTGGTACCCGAGACTCAGGGCAGGGCCGTGGCCCCGGGGGCAGGCGCACCTTCAGCTGCGTCCGGATGTTGTCACGTTGGAGGCGAGAGGCCCTTCTCTGAGTCACCTTGTGGTCCCAGGAGCAGAAGACGGTCATGGCATGGGCCCCCGAGGCGCTGCCGACCCGGTAGCTCTCCCCGAAGGAGCGGGACATGCTGTGGCACAGAGCCGGGCGGGGCCAACCGTGAGGGGCGAGGGAGCCGGGGCTGGGAGAAGGCAGCCAGATCCCACCACCCCCTGGGAGGAACCCTGCTGGCCCTGACCCAGCCCACCGCTGCCCCACCCCTCCAGCCCACTCCACATCAGCCCTGTCCAAAGACGGTGCCCACCAGCCACAGCGGCTGGAAGAGGGGTCAGGCTCCATTCCCCACCGACAGGCCGGCCGCTCCTGGTTGGACATGGCTGAAGGAGACGCTGCTCACCTCAGGGCCTTTGCACTGCCTCTCCCAACCCCCACTACACCTTCCTCCCTTTCTTCCCTGCCCGTTCTTATTCAACTGCCCCCTCTGAGGCCAGTGCCACCTCTCCTAGGAAGCCAGCCTGACTCCTCCCCCAGTGCTCCCTAAATCCTGGGCACACACCCAAGCCTCCTCGCTGGCTGCCTTTTCCCCCAGAGGGCAAGCTCCTCAAGGGCAGGCATCAGGTGCATTTGCTTCTTGCCCTGAGCTAAGCACAGAGAACACTTGTGGGGTGGATGGGTGGTGAATGCAAGTTTAGGAGGGAGGGAGGGAGATCCACGGGTGGGTGGTTGAGTGAATCGGTAGCTGGATAGATGAAAGGATGGAGTAGTGGATGGATGGAGTGATAGATGGATGGATGGGTAGATAGATAGGTGGATGGATGGATGGATGGGTAGGTGGATGGATGGGTGGGTAGATGGATGAGTGGGTGCATGGGTGGATAAATCAATGGTGCTCAGAGTCAGGAGCACAGGGGAGGGCCGTTACCTGTACACCAAGGTAATGCAGGTGATAAAGAAGGAGGCACCCACGGTGAAGAGGTAGGCCAGGGGCATGTTGTAAGGCAGGCTGGCCGCCTCAGGGGTGCACTGGCCGCCATCCAGTGGGCCGGCACACGGCTGGTTCAGGGTGGCGTTGCTGTAGTAGCCGTAGTACATGACAGTGTCAGTGAAGCGGCCCTGCGGGGAGGAGGCCCGGCCACGTCAGGGACTCTCCCCCTTCCCACACCTGACGCCCCCTCAGGCTTCCAGGGGCAGAGGGAGGGCGCCCGGGGGGGCCGGCCAGGGCAGAACCAGCAAGGACCGCACCAAGGCAGACGAGGGGCCGAAGCCGTCCTGAGTCCTCCCAGGCCCCACTGACCTGGGGCGACAAGGGGAGCTGACTGTGGCTCACCAGGAGTCACCGTGCCAAGTGAGGGTGGGGTCTCCCCAGGGGAGGCTGGGACAAGAGGGTGCCCCCCGCACCAAGCCCTCACCCCGCCGGTGAGGAGCTCCAGGCCGGTGAAGGCGGGAACCGGGCCTGGGCGCGCCGGCGGGAAGGCGGCCTGCACACCCACGACGAAGGCCAGCAGGGGGAGCAGCAGCAGCGCGTTGAAGGCCAGCAGGGTCTTGAGGAACAGGAAGTAGGACAGCACGCTGGAGCCGAACTGGCCCCCGATCCGCTTCAGGGCATAGTGCCACGGCGCCAGGGTGCGGAGCCCCGACAGCAACCCGAGCCCAAGGTTGTTCAAGGCCTGTGGGGACAGCCACGGGGATGAGGCAGGGTCCGGCCAGGGGGCCCTGAGCCGGGAGCTCAGGGCCCAGAGTGGCGGTGCAGGGGCAGTGGCGGGGACGCTGGTAGGGGTCGGGGCCACGCAGGCACCAGAGATAGGCTGAGGCCAGGGGACCCCACAGGCCGGACAGCAGAGGCAGGACAGGTGGCCACCACCAGCCACCGGGCCACCCAGCCCATCCCCAATGGCAGCCCAGCCCAGGAGCTCCTACCAGGACACGGGCATATGGGGGCCGGCTGCAGCAGGAAGGGAACCTGGGATGGCCTCGCCGCTTCCCCCTCGGGGTCCGGGTCTCCTCTCTGTGGACAGAGGCAGCATCAGGCCTGGACCGGGACGGGACCCAACTCCCTCCTGGGAACCACCCGCCACGGGCTCAGGGCCCTTGTCGCCCACCGCTGGCCAGGAGGGGGCAGGCACTGACCGCAGGCGGCGTTTCTCGGCCAGGCAGAGGGGCATGGCCCGGAGCATGTGGTCGCGCTGGGCCAGAGTCAGGCCCTGCAGCTCCTTCACCAGGAGGGCACGCTTCTCTGCGGGGAAAGAGCCAGGAGGTCCGTCGGTTCTCCTGAAAAAGCATCCCTCCCTCCCTCCCTCCTGGGCAGGCCTGCCCGCTGCCCTGCCCACCCCAGGCTTTTGCCTGCCGCCACGCCACCCCCGAAACCCCCTCATCAAGTTCTCAGCATCCTCCCAGTGCCCCCTCTCCTGGACCCACACTTCCTCCTGGACCCCCCAACAAGCACCTCGCTCTGACCCCCACTGACCTGAGCCCCGTCCACCCCTGATCAGCAGTGACGGGATCCCAACCCCATCCCTGTCCCCACCACTTCCCGCTACAACAGCCCTCCTTGGGGGAGAAGGGACGGCAGGATCGGCCGGTCCTGGATGAGAACTGGGGTGCTCACCCCCCTCACCTCCCACCATGGGTGGAAGCTACTTCAACCTCAATGTTACAGGTAAGAAATGGCACCCGGCCTGGTTTACAAAGTAAAACTGGAATGTTTGCCCTGACCATAGAGCCCTACCACCCTGCTCTGCTCTGCCATCCCCAGCTGGGCCCTTGGAGAAACCGGGGAAGGAAACAGGGGCAAGGCCCCAAGAAAGTACCCAAGGCCTGGGGAGGTCAGAGTCCAAAGGGCACAGCCAGGCACGCCCCCACCTCAGGGCTTTTGCACATGCCCCCTCTAGTGTCACCTCCTCCAGGAAGCCTCCCTGGATCCCTCTAGGCTAGATAGTTTCAAGCTGCTCTCCCGGAGATCGCTTTCCCTCAGTTGCCCTTATCTGAGCCTTAACTGCCTGCTTCTCCATGGCTTTGGGGCCGCTCTGTTTCACCGGGCAGACAGCCAGCTGCTTCACAGCCCAAAGCTCATCAGATGTTGTGGGGTGCATGAACAAATGTTTCTGGGTGTCTGCCAGCCAGAGCCAGACCCTTTGCAGCCCGAGAGGCCCCCACATCTCTGCCCAGGTGACAGGCACACCCCCAATGAAACGAACAAACTGCTCGGAAAGTGGTCCCTGGGTCTGCTGCCCCAGCACCCCTGCCCACCCCCGCCAGCCAGCCCCGCCCCCGCTCACTCACCCTCCTCCTCAAGGGCTGTGGAGTCCAGCTCCAGGTCGTACAGGCGGAGGCTGGGCCGGGCCGAGCGCCCCGGGGCGCCAAGCGGCGGCCGGCGGGCCCGGCGCCGCAGCTGCACCGTGCGGCTGTAGTACTGGGAGATGATGGCACCGTGGCTGCGGCCTGGGGGGCCCTGGCAGGTCAGCGCGGGCCGGGCCGGACGCCCACTCTCGCAGGATGGCAGCGGCTGCCCCCACCCCTCGCAGGACCCAGGAAAGTCCTTTTATAAGAGACCTCAGGCGCTGCTGGGTTCCCAGGAGCCTATTTTTATCCCTCTGACGACCCTGGAGTCATTTTTACAACGAGCGAGGCTGCACAGGCCTGCACTGGGCCTCCGCCGGCCGCAGATGGGGTGGGACAGGAGCTGGAAGGGCCTGGCCCTGGGGGACACAGGTCCCCTGGAGAACTCAGCCCAGCCCAGGGGGGTGGGGTCAACACCAGGATCGAGGGCAGAGGGTCCCACTCACCAATGGTACGACTGGGCATGCTGGCCAGGATGCGGAGTGTGGCCTCACTGTGGACAGTGGCACCCTCGGGCCCCAGGAGGGTCTGGCGGTCACTGCCTAGCAAGCAGAAGGACTTGTCCAGAGGGCCTGGAGATGCTGCCAGCCAGCATTCCCCACACTCCATCCACCCCCTTGCCAGACTGCCAGGTGGGATATCCGAGAGGCTGAAGGGGCTCAGGGCCCAGCCAGCACCTTCCAGCAGGCGGGCTCGGGTGCGGGCTCACCTGAGGCCCCCAGGGTCCTGGCCCCCGGGCCCAGGGGCTGCAGCTCCAGCCCCTCCTCGGCCGCCCTCTGGCTCTGCTCCCGGATGAGCTGGTGGAAGGAGTCATGTACTTCGCTCTCGTCATAAGGGCTGGGCTCCCGGCTGCTGGTGTGAAGAGCGAGGGTGGGAGGCCCGGCTCAGGCTAACTGGTCCTCGCCCCCGCAGCCTGCCCCTTCCCAAAGGCCAAGGTCCAGACGGCCTCTCCTATGGTTGGTACGTCCCTGCCCACAACCCCACGGCCTCAGAGCACTTACCCCTGGTCCTCTGTGGTCTCAGAGACATCGAGGACAAAGGCCATGTCTGCTGCCCACGCCTTGCCTGGAACAGCTCAGAGCCTGGACGCCCGCAGCAGCCTCCGAAGCCTCCTGCTGCCCTGCACGTGGCCTTCAGTGCCCAGCTCCCTGGGGCTGTAGGAGGGGCCACTCACCGCCCAGGCTGCCTGAGCCCCTGCCCTGCCCCCATCCACAGCAAATGTGAGGTCAAGTGAGTGCCCCCAAATGAACTCACGCCAGAGTGGCCTGAAGGACGGCCCCTTCTAGTGCAGGGCGGGCAGAGGGGGAGGAGGTGCACCGTGTTGGGGGGTGCAGGACAGAGAAAGGAAGGGCGGTCTGCACCGGTTTGCTTGAAGGTCCCAGGCCCTGGGAAATAGGGAAGGGGCGGGGTGCTGTGGACACAGGCCTCCAGCCCTGGGGTTCTGCCCCAGGGACACCGCCCTCCTGGGGGGAAAGGTCAGGGCAGCTCCGAAACCTCCCTGTAACCCCGCAGCGCTTCCTCTCACAGGAAATCCTTACCCTGTCCCCCACCCCCACCCCACCAGCCCGGGCAGAACGGGATGACCTACCTCCTCCAGCTGGGCCCCCACCCAGCCAGCATTCCCCCAACACACACACACACACGTGCACGCGCACACACACACACGTGCACGCGCGCACCCCCAGCCTGCAACACAGATGGCTCTCCAGAGACTGGCCCTGTACTCAGCCACCCAGGGCCGGCGGCCGGGCAGCCTGCGGGGGAGGGGCATGAAACAGGCCGCCTTTGTCTGCCTCTGTCCAGGCAGAGGGCTCCGCCGTCCCTGGGGCAACTGGGACCAGAGGAGCCTTGTCTGGGCTCCTCGCCCCGTGGGAGGGGGGCAGGGACGGCAAGCTCCCAGCCACCAGTGGACCCCTCTAGGGCCCTGCCCCATCCCTCGGGCCAGCCCTAGGTCAGTCCTGCAGCCTCCTTCCTCTCCTCACACCCCGCTCCCTGGCACTCAACACTCTGGAAAGTTGGCTCAACTCCAGGAGGCTTCCTGGGTGAGACCAAGGTGCCCAGACAGAGCAGGTCCCACGAGGGCTGTGCCCAGCAGGGTCCCCCTCACTTCGGGGCATCCAGGACGTCCTGTCTCTGAGCCCAGCCCCCAGGCACTCCAAGCCCCTTCCCAGGTCCATCGGGAGCACAGCATGGGGAAACCAGCAGAGAGGGTTTGGACGGGGGTTGGGCCCTCAGCCTGCAAAGTCGCTGCAGGGGTGCTCACGGCGTGCTCCCATTCCAGTCCCTGGAGCTGGAATCATGCAGACAGACTCTCCCAAGCCCTGATCCACCAGCTCCCAGACACACCCCTTCCCCACGCAGGGAGTGGGGGTGGGAGGCAGGAGGGAGGTCAGAGGCTGCGGCCTGGCCCCACTGCCTTCCCCCGGAGGATGGGTCTCACCTGGGCCCACCTGGGCACTGTCCAGGACTTACTTCCACCTGGTACCTGGTGCTCTAGCCCCGACTTCAGGTCGGGGCAGGTCTGGTAAGTTTCTGGGCACACCATTCCCGAGCTCTGAGCCAGGTAGGGAGGGGCAGGGCGGGGCCCTTTCTAGCAACCCCAACCCAGCAGAGAGTCCACGGAGAGCTGCCGGCCTCTTCACCCAGGGCCTGAGCAACCCGGGAGCCCCTCGGCCCAGGCCGCCACCCCCACTCCCTGCTGGCGGTCAGTGGTGCTGACCTGGGCAGCCCGGCCTCCTCGCCCCTTCCCATCCCGGACCCGGGCTCACATCATCGCCCCTCCTGGTGCTGCCTGCTGGCCTGGATGGGCTGAGGGCTCCAGTTCCCCCGCCCCCACCCCTCCTGAGAAAGTCAAACGTCGGGACACCCAGGAGAATCTGAGGAGATAACCGGGGAGGGAACTCGTGGCCCAGTGGCCCCAGGGGTGGGAAGGAATTCGGACGGCTGCCACCGGGACCGCTGGGGCTGGGAGGACGAGGGTGCCTCCCCAAGTCCCAGATCAGGGGCACTTACCGGGGAGGCGGGGCCCTGCCCCGGAAAGGGCTGACGGGTCCTGTAGCTGGGGCTCCACCACCTGGGGGAGGGACCTCAAGTCGGGGGAGGAAGCCTCCAAGGACCAGGGGACCGACCCGGGGCCCAAGGGAGCTGCACCGCCCAGCCGAGTCCACGTGGTGGCATCACATGACCCAGCTGGGCCCAAGGGTGAACCCCACCCCTGCCCCAGGCTCCTCCGGCAGCTGTACCCTCTTCCTGCCAACTTCGACCCCTCCTCGCGCCCCCCGTGAGGTCTGGGCAGGCTGACGGCCCAACTGTCTGTTTATTTCAAGCTCTGGATGAAGCCCCCCATTTCTACAGGACTCAGTATTCCCACATTTTGAATGGGGACAATAATTGCAAACCCACCCACTTCCCAGGGTGATTATCGAAACAGCAGGTGCTGCAAAGCCCCGCCTACACGGCGCTGGTGATGCCAGATTGGGTGACCCCTTCCTTCTGAGACACACTCCCCAGGCTGGAGGCGGGACTGCCTCCCTTATCGCCCACTCCAGATCTGGGCGGGCCTTCTGCTGTGGATCTGGCAAGGCTTGTGGCACTTCCTGTGTGCTCAGTGGGGAGGAGAGGGCAAGACAGAGGAGACTGACATAGTGACCGTCCCCGTGGCCCTTTTCTGTTACTCCCCACTAGCCAGGCACGGGCATCCCTGGTTTGCAGATGAGAAAACGAGGCTGACCGGTTAATCGGCCCCCAGGTGTCGCCCCCAAGCCTGAGTTTTGTCCCCCTGGGGACTCTGCCCAGAAGCCTGGCTTGGAAGAAGGCCAGTGGGGAGGCTCCTGAGGGCTTGAGAAAGTGGGTGGCATTGGGGCAGTGGCAGGGCCTATCCCAGGCTGGGAGAAGCCTTCAAGGGTGAGCAGGGCAAGGGAAGGCGGGAAGAAAAGGAAGGAGAGGCCCCAGGAGGGAGGAAGGGGTAAGCAATGTCAGGATGCTGGAATGTAGGCACGCGACACCACTCAGAGAGAAAGGGGTCCTGGGGCTGAGGTGGGACAGAGGGAGGGGCCGGGGTGGGGCTGCGTTGCAGTCCTCAGGGGGGTCTTCTCAGCATGGGGGCCCAGGCCTGCCTGGCTGCCTCTCCTCCACTGCTCCCCACCCCCCACTCCCTTGTACATGCAGGACCGCACACCCAGCTTGAAAGTCACCTCCTCTGAGGGGCCTTCCTGGATTGAACACTCGCTATGCACACCTGCTCATCTGTCTCCTCTCCCCCAATTCTCTGACCCTCCACAAGCCCAGCAGCAGCCCCCACCACAGGGCCTGGCACAGAGGAGGGACTTGGAAAACCAGGAAGGGGCCAGGGAGGGAGGCAGAAAAGCTGCCGGAGCTCAACAATGAGCTAACTAGGCCATAAAGGTGGTGGAGAGGGAGCAAGGAGGAAGGGCAGGGCCTCGGGGTACCCCAGGACAGAGACACAGCGAATGCCTCTTGCACTTTTTAACAGCTGGGGGTGAACAGAGGCCACCAGAGTGCTAGGCCCAGGCCTTGGCAAGGGGGATGGTGACCGAGGTGGGAAGTTAGGAAATAACTCAGCCGGATGTGATGGGGCCCACCCATTAAGTCACTGTCGAGCCCTGCCCTCCGAGTGAAGCTGGGACCACTGGCAACAGGCAGATAAGAGCCAGGCCCTGCACCCAGCAGCTGCCTGCCAGGCCAGGCCAGGCCTCAGCTCCGCAGGCTGGAAGGACCGGGGCTGGTGGGGGCTTGGGGAGCAGCAGCCGCAGGCACTGGGGGTCCCCACGAGGGGAGGGGAAGGGCCGACCCTGCTCCGCGTGCACTGGGGAGGCTGAGCTGCCTGCCCGCCTGCTCACCTGCAGCCTGCGCCTGGCATCCGCAGGAAGTGCTGGCCTCCGTGGGGAGCAGAGGAAACTGGGGCAGGTGGGGGGCAGAGGCGGGACCGCGGTGGAAGTCGGGGTTCCTGTCATGTGACCCCTGCCCTGGGCTCTTCACAGCTCTGCTGGGCGTGCAGGGAGCCTCGAGTCACCTGCTCCCTCATCCTCAGGTGAGCTGGGAGCAGAGGGGGGCGCGGAGGCCCAGGGAGGGGAGGAAGAGAGAACTGAGGCCCAGCAGCTGCTGGGGCAGGGGTGGGGGTCCCAGTCGCTGGGGCAGGTGGGGGCACCCGACAGACCTCCAGTTCTCGGGACGGAAGCACAAGATGGAAGACCGGAGGGGGTCCCAGCACGTCCACCTCCCCCGGGAGCGCTGCAGGGTACCAAGTCCTGGAAACTTGGGCTACGGACGGGATGGCTTCCCAGTTCCTTGAGGGGGAGAAGCCACACCTGCAGAGGTGCGCCGCCCGGTCCCCTGGAAGGCTGGCCGCCACGGGCGGCAGGCAGAGCAGGCCCTGGCCCCACTGTGCCCTGCCTCGGGCCCTGAAGGTGCCCTCTTTCCGTGCCCTCTCCACCTTTGTCCCCATTTAGGAGACGGGGAAACTGAGGCCGCTGGCCCCATGTGGCTTTGGGAGGCGGACCGCGGCTGAGGCCAGATCTCTTCCAACAGGATTCTCTCTCCGCGTCTGGGCACGCCACGGCCGAGACCCTGACGCAGGCCACAAGCGTCCCCGCGTCCCTCCTGGGGACGGCCCCGGCGAGATGTTGCGACGGCCGTCCGAGCCCGGGGCCGAGGAGCTCTGGGAGCAGGAGATGGCGCGGCTGCGGGGCTCGCGGGCGCCCGTGCGGACGCTGCCCTACGCCATGGTGGACAGGCGCCTGGTCCGGTGCGCGCCGCCCGGGGTGCGGAGGGCCGGGTGGAAACCCCTGGTCGCGCTGCTCTGCGGGCCGGGACGCGCGCGGTGGGTGACTCAGGCGCACCCACCCCCACCCCACCCCATCCCAGGCAGCTGCGGGAGCCCGAGGGGGCGAAGACCTCGTGCTGGCAGCGGTGGCGGCGGAGGCGGGGGACTGCGGGAAGGCGCCTGCGGGAGGCAGCGAGGAGGCTGGCGCGGGGCTTTGGACTCTGGGAGGGGGCCCTCTACGAGATCGGGGGTAAGACCTGCGCCCCACCGCCGCCTCCTGGCTCTGGGGTCTCGGGGTCCAGTTTAGAAACGGGAGGAGGGCATCCCGCGGGCCGTGACTCCCCTCCGCCCCCACGAGCCAGCCCCCATCCTCACACACCCGTCCCTCCACGCCGGAGTCGGGGCGAACCTCGGTGGGCGACAGCACCCCCTGGTGGCTGTCAGAGGGACTGTTAGAGGGGCCTCCAGGACGGGGCCGTTAAACGGGGGTCCCAGGACGCTGATAGAGATTCTCGCGGGGCCCCGGCTCAGTGCCTCCCTGGTCCCCCTGCGCTTCCCCCCACAGGCCTCTTTGGCACCGGAATCCAGTCCTATTTCACGTTCCTTCGGTTCCTGCTGATGCTCAACCTGCTGACCCTGCTTCTGACCTCCGGCTTCGTGCTGCTGCCCCTGGTCTGGCTCCGCCCCCCGGGTTTAAGCCCCGCCCTTAACTTCAGTGAGTGGCTGACCCACAAAGGCACAGTGACCCGACCCTCTGTGTCCCAGCCCCGGGCGTCCTCCCACTTGGGTCCAGCCCTTGGACTCCACTGGCCAAGCCTTTGCAGGGCAGCACCTCCTGACACATCCTCAGAGCCCTGCTCGGCGGCGCCCCGACCTCGGGGCTGGGCGCTGTGGAGTGGGGAGGGGCAGAGCCTCCCGGTGCCTTGGGGGCCCTTCCCTATGGGCCCTCTCTTCCACCTTCACAGCCTTCCAGTGCCCTGGCAGCCCCCAGCCCCAGACGGGTGCTCTCCATTTCTATGATCAGCTTTGGAACATTTTAACTGGCAGAGTAAGTGGACTCCATCCATCCTGGAGGATGGGCTAGGGACCCAGGGGACTGGCCTCAGGGGACCCCAGTCTAAGCAGACCTCCCACCTTTCCAAGGACATTTGGGCTTTTAGGGAGACGGTCTTACACAGACAGGCTGGGCCAGTGACGGGGTCAGAGAGAGGCCACTACACACAAGCCAGGCCTTGGGACACGTGCCCATAGTTCTCGGGGCCCAGCTGGCGTGGGAGGACAAGGAACAAGATGGGACAAGGGTCCAGGCCTCTGAGATAAGCACCACCCCACCCTCGTCCCTGAAAGCCACCTAGTGGCTACTGGTCAGGCCCCAGTGCTCTGGCCCTCTGTGTCCTTCAAACCGTGTGGCCTGGGGCAAGTTCCCCGGCCCTCTGAGTCTCTGCGGATGCGGGCGCTCTTGCTCTCTGCCCCCGCAGGCTGTTGTCAGAGGCAGTGAGTTAATTTGTGAAAAGCACAGCACACAGCCCGGCCAGCACTCAGGCTCAGCTGCCGCCCCCCGTGCCCCCCAGGCCTTTAACAACACCTACCTCTTCTACGGCGCCTACCGGGCAGGGCCTGAGACCAGCTCCGCCTACAGCATCCGCCTGGCCTACCTGCTGACCCCGCTGGCCTGCCTGCTCCTCTGCTTCTGTGGGACGCTGCAGCGGTGAGAGAGGGACCCTGCCTCCACCTCTTAACGGGTGGGGGGGCTTCCCTGTAAACCCCTACCTTAGCATGGTGCCCCCAAGGTAGCAGAAAGGCCCAGGCTCCTGTCCAGTATAAAGCTCATAGGTGCTTCCAGGGGCCAAACTGTCCCCAGCTGCAGACCTCAGACACAGGGACCACTGCCTCCCCCGCCCCACGCCCCAGCCAGGCTGAGGCCAGAGCCTGCCCCTAGGGCTGCCAGGGGCTTCCCACTCCACCCCAGACTCGAGCCAAGGCTGCGGCTGGCAGGTGGGCGGCGCCCTTCCCTCACAGGCCCCGGCCTGCTGCCCCTGCAGGATGGTGCAGGGGCTGCCTCAGAAGCTGTTCCTGGGTCAGGACTACAGGTCGCCTCTCAGTGCCAAGGTCTTCTCCTCCTGGGACTTCTGCATCCGGGGGCAGGATGCGGCCACCATCAAGAAGCACGAGATCAGCAACGAGTTCAAGGTGTGCTGAGGGAGAGAGCGTGGGGACCTGTGTGTACTGGGGGGGGGCACACGTGTGCACGCAGGGTGTCCCAGCCCGGCACAGGGGCTGCACGAACATGTAGGTATGCACACTCACCAGCCCGCCCGCTCAGTGAGAAGAGGGGGTGGTCTAGATGAAACCATTCCTGGGCCTGTCCCCAGTGTCACCCAAACCCGGCCTAGATCCTGGCAGCCTGTCTCCCACGAATACTGACCACTCCCCTGCCATGCACCACCCAGCCCGGGCCAGCCCTGCCTGCCTCTGTTTCCACCCCCACGACAGGTGGAACTGGAGGAGGGGCAGCGCTTCCTGCTGATGCAGCAGCAGACGCGGGCCCAGCGAGCCTGGCAGCTGCTCAGCTACCTGTGGGTCAACGTGCTCATCCTGCTCCTGGTGGCCGGGGCCATCGGCACCATCTTCTGGGCCACCAAGTACTCACAGGACAACAAGGAGGTGCCAGGCCACTGACATGTGTTTATTTAATCCCCGACAGAACCGTGGGAGGAGATGGGCGGGCCCCACTTTGCAGATGAGGAAACTGAGTCTCAGAGAGGTTAAAGCTGTTTGCCCCAGTTCACGGCCCAAGCCGACCGGCTCTCCCTCTGGCTGTCTCTTGGCACCACACTGCTGGAGCCTGTGGCCTTCCAGCCACGGGGCCTGCCCCAGAGTCGCCCGCCGGGGCGGCAGGGTGGGGGAGCTGCTAGGGCGCCTCCAGCTCAGGGCGCCCACCGCTGCCGTTGTTTGTGCTGCCCCAGTCTCTGTTCATGCTGCTCCAGTACCTGCCCCCCGGGGTCATCTCCTTGGTCAACTTTCTGGGTCCTCTGCTGTTCGTGTTCCTGATCCAGCTGGGGAACTACCCCCCCAACACCGAGATCAACCTCACCCTTATCTGGTGAGTGCCACCCTTGGGGTGACAGGTGGGGCCCTGTGTGGAGGGCGAGGCAGGGAGGCATGTGAAGAGCTGTACCCTGCAGCCTGACCTGGTTGTCTCCTGGCAACGGAAGGCGGGAAGGTGCTTCCAGAACACGCACTGTCCAGGGGCCCTGCTCTGAGCCGCTCCAGGCCCCCTCCGTCCAAAGCAAGCCCAGCACCAGCCTTTCAGAGGGGCCAGCAGCTGTGTTACCACTTCACACACACAGGAAAACTGGGAACGGGGGACGCACACAGTTCCCACATGCCCAAGGGCTTGCACCTCGAACCTCGACAACCGTATGTGTGACCTGTGAAGTCAGAACCATCCTCATCCCCTTTGGCAGATGAAGAAACTGAGGCTCACAGGGACCAAGTGCCTGGACCAAGGCCCAGCTCCCCACGCCTGCTGGGTGCAGGCTCCAACACCAGCCCTCCTCTGCCCCCATGCTATCTCCCCACCCCTGGTGGGGTCCTGCCGTGGGCCCACAGCCCCTCTGTGGACCCCCTCCCCGACCTGAGCTCCCTCTGCCACCCCACCCAACCTCCCTCAGCAGCAGGACCGCGGCTAACAGCCCGCCATGAGCCAGCTTCGGATGGTGTGGCGGGGCTACCTGTGCGACGCGGTGTGCATTTAAAGTTCCTCGGGAGCGCGCCTGCATGTGTTTGCAACACGCGAGGCCTTGTGGGTGGGCCGGGCATCAGCAGGCAGGGAAGGAAGGACGATCTCACCAGCAATAAGGATAGTAAAGGCCCAGGAAGGCCTAGGAATCTGCAAGCAGGGTGCGGGAAAGCACAGCTGGACTGGGCAGTGTTCCAAGCTGATTTAAAAACAGAACCTTCTCCCACGAATCATCTGGGGACCAAGATTCTGGCAACACACTTTGGATTTAGAGGGTGCTGGACCCGGGGGAGACATGAGCCTCTCCCCTGACACAGTCCTCACCCCCAGGTGCGTGGTGCTGAAGCTGGCCAGCCTGGGCATGTTCTCCTTCTCACTGGGCCAGACCATCCTGTGCATTGGCAGAAACAAGACCAGCTGTGAGTCCTACGGCTACGACGCCTGTGACTACCAGGTGGCTGGTGGCTCCATCAGGGCATGTCCCTTTGGGTGCTCCCCTCTTTGATCTCCTTGTCCCTTTGACTTGCTCGTCCATCTCCAGGTCTCACTTTGGTGAGAGGCTGTGGGCAGCACTTTCCATACCACAGAAAACCTCCAGGGGGCGCTATTCTCCGCACTGTGCGGGGTGGCAGCCCTGGCTTTCGGGTTTCCCCACATAATTCTTATCCTTGAGGCCCAGGCTGTTTCGTTCTTTTATTTTTTAAGATTTTATTTATTTACTTTTAGGGAGAGGGGGAGGGATGGAGAAAGACGGAGAGAAACATAAATGTGTGAGAGAAACATCGATTGGTTGTCTCTCATACATGCCCCAACTGGGGACCAAATCTTGCAACCCAGGCATGTGCCCTGATCAGGAATCGAACTAGCAACCTTTTGCTTTGTGGTGTGACGCCCAGCCCACTGAGCCACACTGGCCAGGGCGAGGCCCAGGTTTTAATTTAGCAATCGTATTAGACTTTAACCAAGGCTCCTGTCCTCAGGGACCCCCCCCCCACCCGCCCAGCCCCTGCACCCAACGGTGGCTGAGAGGTGGCTGGGACCGTGGGTGGTGACGGGGGCCATTCTGCTCCAGTGCTGGGAGAACCTGGTGGGGGAGGAGCTGTACAAGCTGAGCGTCTTCAACTTCCTGCTCATGGCGACCTTCACCTTCTTCGTCAGCCTGCCTCGGCGGTGAGCCCCACAGGGACGCGATGGGGGTGGCTGCAGCCATGGGGGGCAGTTCACACATGTCCCTGTAACTGAGTGTGGGACGGTCCATCGCTGTGGCCTTGATGGACGTGGTCCACATGCCCCTCCCGGGCGGTGACGCCCAGACACTCCCTATGGCCAGGCTGCTGGTGGAGCGGTTCACAGGCCGGTTCTGGGCCTGGCTGGACCGGGAAGAGTTCCTGGTGCCCAAGAACGTGCTGGACATCGTGGCGGGGCAGACGGTCACCTGGATGGGCCTCTTCTTCTGTCCCCTGCTGCCCCTGCTCAACAGCATCTTCATATTCCTGACCTTCTACATCAAGAAGGTGTGAGCCGACGTGCTGGAAGGGAGCAGGGCGCCCCGGGCCTGACCCCTGGGTGCTGCGCATGGGGGCTAACAGACCCCGCCGTTGCTGCTTGCTCCCCAGTACAACCTCCTGAGGAACTCCAAGGTGTCCCCTCGGCGGTTCCGAGCCTCTAGCTCCACCTTCTTCTTCCAGCTGGTGCTCATCCTGGGCCTGCTCCTGGCCACCGTGCCCCTGGGCTATGTGGTCAGCAGGTGAGGGGAGCAGAGGGGCCAGGGCCGAGGGACGGGCGGGCAGCTCCTCTCTGCGGCCCTGAGCACAGCCCCGCTCTGGCTGTCTCTCCACAGCATCCACTCCTCCTGGGACTGCGGCCTCTTCGCCAACTACTCGGCCCCCTGGCAGGTGGTCCCAGAGCTGGTGGCCCTCCAGCTGCCACCCCTTGGCCAGCAAGCTCTCCACTACCTGGGCTCCCATGCCTTCAGCTTTCCCCTCCTCATCCTGCTCAGGTGCGTCTCAGGAGGGAGGGCATGGGAGGGGGTACCTAGGAGTGGGGGTCCTTCCCTGGGCACCCCCAGACAGTCTCATGGGATCCCAGAGCCCAGCATACAGAGCACAGGGCCCAAGACGGGTGGCCTGGGGGTTCCTCCTGTGCCCACCAGCAGCCCCCTGGGGGCCTCACCTGTAAATGGGCACCCCGCCTGACCACCCGGGAGCCACAGAGCCTGGTGCAAGCGCTGAAACCTGCAATGCTTGTCGTGGTCGTTTAGAGGAGAGGGGCTGGGCACAGGTGGGAGGAGGGAGGGGCAAAGAGAGGACCCCGGGAGGCGGTTTTAAGAGACTCGGGAGGAGAGGGAGGAAGTAGGGGTGACTAACCTCGGATCCCCCTCTGTCCAAAGCCTTGTCCTGACCGTGTGCGTCTCCCAGTCCCAGGCCAAGGCGAGGGCCATCCAGGGGCTCCGGAAGCAGCTGGTGTGGGTGAGTGTCCTCTGGGCTGGGAAAGGCCACCAACCGCGGGCAAGCCACTCTCGGGGAAGTGTGGTCTCAGGCTGGGAATAGAAGCGGGGAGGGGGAGGGGGCGGGCTAGGCGTGGCCTCAAGCTAGGAGCCAGACAAAGCAATGTGGCCTTAAATTTGGGGACAAAGGTTTAACAGGAGAGTGGCTGAGGGCGGGGCCGGGACCCTGTTTGGGGCGTTCTGGGGCGGGAACCGCACTTTACGGGGCGTGGCCGAATAGGAGGCCGGTCTGGGGGCGGGGCCTCGAGTGGCGGGGCTTGCGTCGGGGCGGGGCCTTAAGCGGACGGCTGGCCGCGGACGGTGGATCAGCTGCTGGGAGGCTGACTGCGCCCAGGCTTGGCCTGCCCGTGGGGGCGGCGCCGCTAGTAACCGGCGGGTCGCTCCCCTACAGCAAGTCCAGGAGAAGTGGCACCTGGTGGAGGACCTGTCGCGGCTGCTGCCAGAGCCGGGCCTCGGGGACTCTCTGGGGCCTGAGTCCCCTCTCTCTCTATCTTCGCGCCCACGATCCTTCTGCCCTGGATTCCCGTGCCCGGGCTCCCCGGGTCCCAGGTCCCCCAGGTCCCCCAGGCCCTCACCCTCCCACGGATCCTTCCTGTAGATTCCGCTTCCCAGCAGCGCCGAGGCCCGGCCTGCAGCCCTCAGCTGGACCCCAGGGTACCCCTTGCCCCACGCTCTCGCCCCCTGGTGACCACGGCCTCCCAGTGGGCACCCCAAAGCGGGTTCACACGCTCAAGGGCAGCATGAAGACAATATGGAAATTTGTGTTTGTAGTTTATACTTTTATTTTTTTAATTGTCTTATAATGTTGTCTTATAATGTCCAAAACGTGTAATAACCCATGAATACAGTTTATAAATATACATCCATTGGGAGTGCCGCTGTAAAGTTAAAGGGTCCCCACCTGTGGGAAGGGGCCACCAGGCCACAGTCAGAGCAGACCTGCACCGCCCCACGCCGCCCCACACAACCTCCTGCTGCTCCTTCTTCAGCCGTGAGGGAGGTGAGACCCACAGAGGTGCGGTCAGCCAGGGGCGCAGCGGGGACGGGGACCCCGGCACCCAGTTCCCGCGCCACACGGCACCAGCGTGGGCCTTGGCAGCCGTTCTCCTCTCTGTCCCCAGGGGGCTCATGGGACTCAGCTGAATCAGTAGCAAGGTCTGAAGGTGCCCCTCCCCCAGCAGGACTCCCCATGGCCCTGTATTCTAACCCAGCACCCCCACGTCGACAAAGGGGTGCCCCTCAGGAGCCAGAGCCACAGCCCTGGCCTTGTGCTCTGCCGAACATGTCCTCCCAACCTCCCTGTGTGCCCCCGTTGAGCTGCCCTTGAGGAATAATGATGGGAGTGAAGCTGCGCCACCAGGGCCTGGAGGTGGTGGGACTGGGGTGCCACCCGAGGCTGGGTTTGTGATTCCTGAGCCTGCTGGAGCTTCCTTTTCAAAGCCCGAGGCTGCAGTGGCTCCAAATTCACAGGCCTCGACCTGGGAGAGCACCCGAGAAGCTGTCAGAAGCTGGCCCAGGCCAGCAATTCTGATGGGATCGATCCGCACGGAGCCAGCAGCCAGGGATCGGCTTTCTGAAGCCTGCTGGGGACTCACCAGCAGCCAGGGCTGAGAACCGCTGGGCCAAAGGACTGTGGGTGGAGGGAGATCAGGACAAAACCCAGGCCTGCTTGAAAAGCCCCCTCCTCCACCGGGAGCCCAGCGCCTGCCTGGATCCCAGTGGGATTGTCCAGTGCCCTTGGGCCAGCAGCTTCACATGGTCACCGAAGGCTCGGCTGGTTAGCTCCTCCTGTCCATGTCCCCTAGTGCTCACCCAGCATCACGGGACCCATCAGTCTTGTCAACACATGCTGGGCCCTGTCCCAGGGCTGGCAACGCACTTATAAGGGAAACAGCTCTGTGCTCAGGTGGGGGGGCCATCCGCCTGGCCCACAGGGAAGTGACACCTTTTAATTAGCAGCTTAGGGCCAAAGCAGGGTTCTGGGGTTCCCGTCCAGCAGCTTCAGCATTACCTGGAACTTACTAGAAACGCAAATTCTCAGGCCCCTGGTGGCCCCCTGAATCAGAAACTGCAAGGGGTGAGGGTGGCCAGCAGGGGCGTCCCTGGGGTGGTGACGGCCCTGAAGCGAGAGAACCGCTGCATGAACTGTCAACGTCCTTTCCCCGTCCCCTTTATGCGCCTCCAGCGAACATTCACGGAGGGCCAGCCACCCTGGGAGCTGAGAGAGAGCAGGCAGGCTCGGGGGCCTGGGAAGCCAGCAGACCCTGGGCCTCAGCCACCTGTGGGTGTCCACAAGGATTTAACGAGCTATCACTTATACAGTGTCCAGATGGGTGCCTGGCCCTTCCTAGGAATGTGGTCCCTCCCCACTCTGAGCTCAAGGGCGCTGCTTGAGCGCAGCGCCTGCTCGAACACACTCCTGGGCTAGCCAGCGGCCTCTCCTGGTCTGAGGTTAAATCTGAGGGCTGAGCCCAGCACCGGCCACCCAAACGTGCCCAGCAGGTGGTCACGAGGGAACTGGCATGAGATGGGTGGGAGGAGCCTCTCCCGCCTGCCCCTCTAACAGGGATCCAGCCCCCCAGCCCTCCAGCGTCAGACTCACTCCCACACCATGTGGGGCTTCGGAAGGACCCTCGTGATTACATCGGGTGCACCCCAATAATCTAGGGTAACCCCACCACCTCGAACTCATCATATAAACAAACTTCTTACCAGGTGACATGCACACTTCAGGGTACATCTGCCCAATCATTAAGCCCAGGGGCCCGCAGCCCAGTAGTGGCGGTGGAGTGCAACCCCTTTGGGCCCCGAGGCCCAGGCCCCTCCTGACTCCCTGCGGGGTGTGGCTGAGTCTGCTCTTCTGGGCCCAGCCCTGGTTGCTGAGGCCTCTGGGTTATCCCCCCACTGTAGGCACCTCCCGGGGAGCCCCCGGGGAGCCCCAAGGTGGAGGAGGCCCCTGACCGAAGGAGCTTTATCGAGCCCAAGCAGACAGCCTGCACCGACGGAGGCATGAGGCTCCTGCTGCTGCTCTGCGTGGCCAGGCTGGGTGAGCTCACTGGGGATGTCTTGGAAGGGGGTCACTGTGCTTCAGGTGTGGGGTACTGGGGGCACAGGAGATGTGAGGCCCAAAGGTAGGGACACTTCCAGAAGCACGGGACAGGGAGGGACAGAGCTGGGCTTCAGTCTCGGTCCGGCCCGGCAACATGCGTGGCCCGGCCACTTCCCCTCCTTTCTGGGCCCACCGTTTGCCAGTCTGCAGCATGGGCTGACGCCAGGAAACGTGGGCTCGAAAGAGCTTTTGGGAGCGAAGACCCTCGGTGCGTCCTGGGCCTCCCGCCTGGCCTCAGGGGGAGGCTCTCTGGCTAATGCCAGCCTCCCCCCACCCCCAACCCCGGGGAGGCTCCTCTTACCACCCTCTGCACCCCCTCTCTTACAGCTCCCAGCAGCTTCTCCGTGGAGCAGGAGACAGGTGAGCAACCCGGCAGCTGGAGGGAGAGGGGACCCCACCTGAGGTGGACCCTTGGCTGGGGGAGGTTGCAGCCGGTGGGGGAATGTATGCTGGTGAACAATCGGAGGATTCTGAAACCCGCCCCCAGCCCTGCAGGGCCCCGGGGGAGTGGAGCGGAGAAGGCTGGGTGGAGGGCTCCTGGGGACTTGGGGCAATAGAAGCACCTGGCTTCCCATTGGGCTGTGTGTGCTGGGGGCCTGATGGTGAAGGGGGCGAGCCAGCTTGTCACCGGGCAGGTGTATCCCTGTCACTCTGCCCCAGGTGCCAGATGTGGAGCCCACAGCCCTGCAGAGTGGGTGTGGCCCCAGGAAGGGCGGGGGGCACTCAGGCGGGGTGCCGTGGGCCAAGAAGGGGGCAGTGAGAGAGTGGGGAAGCCCAGGCCCGCCCTGAGGGGCGGCGAGTGCGAAGCCTCCTCACCCTGAGCAGGCTCAGGGCCTGCTCTGCTGCAGTCTGAGGGGCACAGAGCCAGGGGAGGGGACAGGCTTGGTCCAGCCATCTCCCCTCAGCTTGGCTCCTCCGCTTTTCTGCTGCCTCCCTTCTCCTACCCTCTCTCCTGCGCCCATTCCTAGCCCTCTGCCCGTCATTGCCGGTCGCCCCCCCTCTCCTGGCCTCCCGGGCAGGCGAGCAGCACTGCCTCCCTGTCTGTTCACAGGGTCCCAGAGCTGCATCCGCCCCTCAGGGCGGGCCTCATAAGAGGGCAGCACACACTGAACTGTCATTTCCTCATTTGCTTTAAAAACAAATGCACTGTGGCGTATTATTTTTTTTGCTAAAAAGAGAGAGAGAGCGCCTAGCCCCTCCCAGGGCACAAGTCGATGGGCAGGCTCCTCCCTCTCAGCCCCCGACTTTGCTCACTCCCCCCATCCAGTCCTGCTACCTGCAGTCTAAGAGACCAACTGGTAAACCCTTCCCCCTTCCCTTCCTCCTCTCCTCACAGAGAGAGCACCTGCTTGGTGCCGGGCCCTGCTCAGGCCCCAGGATGACTACACAAGGGTCAAAAGCGAAACAACAGTCCCTGCCCTCGGGTGGCTTCCATTCCCACAGGGACCGGGGAACAGGTGATATAATACACTAGGCACATTCTCCAGTGCGCCAGGACATCATTGGTCCTGGAGAAAAGCAAGCGGTAGGCGGGAAGGGAACGCACCAGCGAGGGTGGGGAGGGAGGGCGGTACCTACTGGGAAGTTCACACTGAGAAGGGGACACCCGAAGGCATGCAGAGCAGGACGTGCCTGGACAAGGGCCATGTGGCTGGAGCACAGGAAGGGCGGGGAGGTCAGAGGGGTGGGGAGAGCCCAGCTGTGGGAGGGTTCGCACAGGGACAAGTCTGAGTGAGGCTTCAGGGGTCCTTTTGGTGGCTGTGTTGAGAAGAGACACGTGGGGACCCAGGGTACAACCCCAGAGAGCCATCAGGCTGTCCCCGGATCCAGAGCAGAGATAGCTGAAGACAGGGAGGAGTGGTGGGAGACAGTCTGAAGGCCAGGCCGGCCGCACTGCTGGTGGGTGGGTAAAGGGGGGCGTGGGCGAGGGCCCCGACCGCGGAGGTGCAGCCTCGCGGTGGAAGCGGAGTCAGCGGAGCGCGAAGTGGGGCAGAGGACACTGGGTGTTCAGAAGCAGAAGAGCCAGGAGGTCACAAAGGTCATCTCCGTGTTATCTGGAGTTCCCAAGAACAGCAGCCGGTGCGGAATCGAGAGTTCAGCCATGCGCCCTGTTCTCAAGGCCATACCTTCGTGCGAATGTCCCCAGAGTGCGCAGACACACCTGCATGGCTCGGCCCACCGCACACCTGGGCTGCGCGGACACGCCTGCTAGTCCAGCGACAGGCCGGCACAGCACGGCCCTGCACACGACCGCAGGAGAGTGAACCGGGCAGGATCGGCCGTGACGCAAACGAGGTGTGGGGAACACGGACGAGACTGTCTGACAGCAAACTTTATTTCCAGAAGCGGAAAGAATGCACGCGAAAATAGCGATAAAAAGTGCAGCACAGCGAACACATAAGTCAGTAACACGTCGTTTGTCACCGTTGTCCAGCATCACACACGGCACGTGACTGTCCCTGCCGCCCTCTCCCACGGCTGGCAGCGCAGCTGGTGTTGACACCATTGCCACCGCAAACGGGTGGGTGATGTTGTGCCTCGGGGTAGAGACAGCTCCGATGTCACCAGGTGGTGGGAGCCTTCCCGCTCCGGTGTGTCCTTACGGGGCCACCCGGTGTATGTGGTCTGTCATCGACCGCTGTGACCTGCCATGGCCCATGACTGTGGTAGGAACTGGGGGCACAGACCTCCAAGGTCATTGTAACCCGGAGGGCCCGCTGGGAAATGTCTGAAGACATGAAGTTGAACGCTGGTGTTTAGGGGGCAAGGAGGGACAATGGTTCGGAAATACCAGGAGGATGTCCAGGCCCATCGTCCCAGGCCACTGTCAGGCAGGCTGCGGAGACCCAGCGCCCTGAGGAGGGGGTAGCTCCCACTGGGCAGAGGAGCCGAGGAGCTGTGGAGGGTGCGGGGACAGGGGCCAGCTGCGCCTGCGTTCCAGGGGGCACGGTGAGGAGGGAGGGTGGGCAGGCCCGGGGGTAGGACGGAACGGGGGACCTGCGGAGCCCACTGAGGGGTGGGGCAGGAGGACCTGGGTGAGCTGGGGGCCAGGGGGCCCCCGTGGGGCTGCTGCGACCATCCTACAGTGTTCTTGTACAGGGGAGCTTCGATGAGCGGACGCCGAGAGTGCGCGTGGTATTTCGGAGCGAGGTTCTGGGCCGTTCCACCGGAGTCTTTCGGAGGGAGGCCGAAAGTATGGGCGGCCGGGACGCCAGCAACAGAGCGCCACACAGCGGGTGGTGAGAGACAACGGGCTGGATTCTCTCCCTGTTCTGGCGGTCAGAAGAGTAAAAATCAAGGTGTCGGCGGGGCCGGTTCCCTCCGGAGCCCCTGAGCGGACACCGCCATGCTGCTGTCCGGCTTTGTGGGTGACAGCAGTCCTGGGCACCGGCGACTAGTGACCGTGTTACTCCAACCTCCGCGTCCGTCTTTACAGAGCCTGTGCGCGCATGCGCCCGTGCATATCTCTTATCAGGCCCCCCCCAACCCAGTATGCATTATTGGGGTACACCTGCAAAGAAGGTATTTTCAACTAAGGTCCCATTCACAGGCCCCGGGGGTTAGGCCTTGAACGAATCTTTCCAGAGGACGAAATTCCACCCTGAGCAGGTGGGCCACCCTTTCCAAATCGGATCCCCGGGTCCAGCGCACAGCCTCCGGGTTGGAACTCCAGGGTTGGGGCTGCAATCTCCAAGCTCCTGGCCGTCACAGACAGAGTGTGCGGAGAGGGGCGACCCCAGGGCCCTCTGACCCAGGCTGGGCCGCCACTCCCCGGTCCCCAGGCAGCGGAGCTCTGCAGCCTGAACTTCTTTCTTTAGCAGCAGAGGTAGGCTCCACCCAGCCGCCCACGCAGCTCAGCTTCTAGTCCCAAGGGTGGCCTTGTTGTCACATCATGAAATTTTGAGTGTGCCATCTGGTCATTCAAATGTTCTGACACCCTTGATGAATGTTTAATTAAATGCCAAATCACTCGTTAGTGGTGGCTGGATGTGTAGGCTAAATAGTCCACAGGGGAAAAACACCGCAGGAGTCTGGTTAGAATCAGAAGGGAGTGCCTGCGCACAGGATATGAAAAGATAGTCTGTGGATTTATGTAAATCAAGCTTCTATTAATGGCTACCGAAATGGAAATGAAGGTGGGCCAGCTTTTTCTTTTCACTTTTAGGACTTCAGCTGGGCTCCCTCCCTCCAGGTTGGGAGCACAAACAGAAGTGGGTCAGTGTCTGCCCTGGACGCCCATCTCCCCAGGGGAGAACGGTCTGGCGCAGAGCGCTCTGGGCAGGGGCAGAGGCAGGGGCAGCGGGCGGGCCCTTGGCCCCCAGGTCCCACTGGTGAACTGTTAGTAGCAATTTGCAAAATGGTGCCCCAGAGAGTAGCCTCAACGGTAGATACAGCTTTGCTTGCTTCAATGCCAAGATTCGGCACAAAAAGCCTGTTTCCTCAAAGATGGCAGTTCTCACGAAGTTCGGCGAGAGGCACAGATGAGAAAGAATCTGTGGGTGACTGTGGCCCCGGGCAGAGTGAGGCACCCTGATTCCAGAGGCCGCCGCAAGCTGCCTACCGGCACCACCGTTGCTCAGCATCGCTCCTGCCAGTGCTGGGGCCGGAGCCTCTGTCACAGCGACCATCCTGTGCGCCGTAGGACATGGAACGACCTCCCGGCCTCTCCCCCACTAGACACCAGGAGCACCCTCCACTTGTGACATCAAAAATGTCTGCAGACACAAGGTCCCTGGAGACAAAATCGCCCTGGATGAGAACCACTGGTCTGGAAAGAAACAAGTTCAGTGCTCGGAAACGTGGGGTCCCGGGACCTGTCTCTGGAGATCATTGCACTCGAGTTCCAGTTCTCTGCTCAGGGAGCATGTGCTGACTGCAGGGCACGTCCAAAGCCAGTGCACCCAGCAGGCGTGTGGCTGTGATACTGGACGCTTCCCTCCACCCCACCCAAGCCCTGCCCCTGCACTGGTCTTGAAAATGCACCATTAAGATACGCCCCTCTCGCCCTGACCAGTGTGGCGGAGCTGGCTGGGCGTCATCCCATGAGGCAAAAGGTCACTGGTTCGATTTCTGGTCAGGGCATATGTCTGGGTTTCAAGTTCAGTTCCCAGTCGGGGTGTGCGAGAGTCACATTCTCTCTGCCATCGATGTTTCTCTCCCTCTCTTTCTTCCTCTCTCCCCCTCTTTCTAAAAATAAATTTGAAAAAAAAATTTTTGATATTTTATTTATTTATTTTTAGATAGAAGGGATGGGAGGGAGAAAGAGAGGGAGAGAAACATCAACGTGTGGTTGCCTCTCACGTGGCCCCCCTTCCCGGGGACCTGGCCTGCAACCCAGGCATGTGCCCTGACTGGGAATCGAACTGGTAACCCTTTGGTTTGCAGCCTGCGCTCAATCCACTGAGCCACACCAGCCAGGGCTAAAAAAATTTTTGGGGAAAAAAAGAAGAATATGCCCCCCTCTCCCGAAGGCAGCTTTGTTTAAACCCAACGGCTGATACACCATGGACAGCCGCGGAGGCCTGTTGTCTGCGTTCATATCAACTCCAGGACCTGCCTACAAAACACAAAGAAAGGCCCTGGCTGGTGTAGCTCAGTGGATTGAGCGCGGGCTGGGAACCAGAGGGTCCCGGTTCGATTCCCAGTCAGGGCACATGCCTGGGTTGCAGGCCAGGTCCCCAGTGAGGGCC